>OVBE01000297.1:0-55663 GCA_900406425.1 Iberis pinnata
TCTAAATGATCCTAAAATAAGAGTAAATGACTTCTAAAAGCTACTAAAATTCAGAGACATCAGGTAACAACTTATTGCAACTCTCAGCTAGTAGTAAACCAATTCAGCGGGGATTACAAGACGAGGGATGAGAGAATGGAAGCGTAGTTAGGCGTGGTAAAAACCCTATGCAATGAATTCGTGGACTTCGACCTAGTCAAAATCCCTAGAGGCGAAAACATACCTGCCAACGCTCTGGCCGCATTGGCCTCTACTACGGACCCGCAGACGACCAGGGTCATACTAGTTAAGACTATCAATAGGCCGAGCATCACCATCGCAAATGCTACTTGTGTCATCCAAGATTCAATCAAGGAATACAATGCCAATCCAGATCCCGAGGACGACGAAGAGGATGCGATCCTAATGGAAACAGACGAAGTTGAAGTGGAAGTAGACTGGCGACTTGAAATACTGGCTTACATAACAGATGGGATATTGCCACCAAAGAAATGGGACGCCAGAAAACTTAAGGCCAAAAGTGCTAGATATACCCAGCTAGACGGCAACCTCTACAAATGGAGCGTACGCGGTCCGCTACTAAAGTGCATATTTGGTCACGAGAGGAAAAGATAATAAGGGAGGTGCACGATGGAGCATATGGAAATCACTCAGGCGGCAGAGCGCTGGCGTCCAAAATAAAGCGATATGGGTAGTATTGGCCAACAATGATCACGGACTGCGAACAATACGCGTTGAAATGTGAAAAATGCCAAAAACACGTGCTATTGATATACAGAACAACTGAGGAAATGCAATCTATCACGACACCCTACCCATTCATGAGATGGTCTACGGACATAATTGGCCCGATGCACAGATCGAAACAGAAATGTTTCCTTCTCATCCTGACGGACTACTTCTCCAAGTGGATAGAAGTCGAGTCATTCGTCAAAGTCAAATCCGAGAACGTGGAGTCCTTCATTTGGAAGATCATAGTTTGCCGCCATGGGATCCCCTACGAAATCCACACCGACAATGGCCCATAATTCGCATCAGATCGATTCAAAGATTTTACGAACGCATGTGCATAAACTTATCTCGAAATGGGTACTCAGAAGCAGCAAACAAAGCTATGAACCGAAATTCCAACTTAAATTTAAAAGCAAAGTTTTAGGTTCTGGGTTAACGTCCTCGACCATGATCTCATCTTGATCACCTCCAGCAACAACCTTTTCAGCAGGATATTAAGAGGGGAGATTCGTACCATAGGGATTAACGTCTTCGACCGGGTTGGGCTCGGAGGGCTCACTCAAGTCAGACCCAGTCGGCGTCTCCGTCCATTCTTTTTCCATGTTCAGTTCTTTGAAGTCCAACATGGCCAACTCCTCATTAAACCCACCCATGTCGTTCTCCAAGTCTCTCTGCTCAACCTTCAATGTTGTCTCCCCTTATCTTAACAACTTGATCAGCTCAAGGTTGCATTTGATTTGCTCTACCTGCATCAATTTCTCCTAATACACCCTCTCATTAGCTACCTTCCCCTTTACCCGACCTATTTTCTTGACGAACTGTGCCGTCATCTCCTCTTCTTTTTCTTTGAGCTTCTGCTCCATTTGATCGTCAATATCCCTCATAAGAACCACCAACTCATTAGCCATAAAGGCCACCTCCTTCTTCAGATCTCTCTTAGCTTTGTCATGACGAGCTAACTCCGCACTCAACCTGTCCATATCCTTCTTCCTCAGATCTTCCACCTCGGCTACCTCAGCTCTCAGCCTTCTATTCTCATCTGTAAGCACCTCAACCCGTCTCACCGTAATTTTCATCTTGGAAATAGCCTTGTCAGCCCTCACAGTTGCATCCTCAACCAGCTCGATCCTAGAGTTCTTCTTTTTCCTCCTCAACTCGTCGTCCAAAACCCCTACCAGGTGGTTAGCTAGAGTCGCGGTCTGGAAAAAAGAGTCGCACACCAGTCAAGACGGGAACCGATTTCTAAATCAAGGAACAAAAGGAGATAGGAAGGTGGATAATAACGACCGTACCTTGGTGTGGGAACGAGCCGAGTCGGCGTATTCCTTCTGGACCGAGAGCGACCTATGATCGTAGACCTTGGAACCGCCCAGGCGGAGCTTGGATATTAACTCCGCACAAATGTCCCCCTCTTCCACCATGGGAGACTGATTGGGCTAGGAGAAACTGAACGCGAACCCACCATGGTCGTGGATGCCAACTGGGGACGTCTCTTGCGTGTGTCCCCTTTTCTCCGAAGGGGCGTCGAGATGACGAGTACTACGTCGAACTGGAGGAAGGCGAGATGACTTCTTACTAGAACCAACAACTTTTTCCTGATGCTGGTCGCCACGGGATGAGTCAGACACTTCGATGGGATCTACCTCCATGTGAGATTGATCTTTAGGGGACTTGACCTCTTGTGCAATACAGAATCCAGCTGAGCTGGGAGCCCCTTGAGTGTTCTTCAACCTACGAGATTCACGGTACGGTACAAGATTCTTCATGAAAATATATGGACACTAAGATGGAATACCTATAGAAAAACCACGCATTAGATACCATGTGACCCGAATTGAACGAAGTGAAGTCTACGTAGGGTACTTACTTGATGATGTTTCTGATAGCGGCTCCAGTGGCAGCCAGTTACGAGACACTCTCTCTCTGTCAAACATGCTCCAATTGTTCAATCGACTCTTCCCAAGGAGTTTCCAATTCTTCAGGAATTCAGCAGATGGATCCTCGACCTGGGCCAGATGCGGAGCTGAAACACCAAAAAAACAAAGAAAGGAGAACTTGGTCAGTCAAAAAGGCCCAAAAATCAATCAATGCAAAAAGAATGAACTCATCCAGAAAACGTGAATTCGTCAAACAAGGAAAAAGACTTAAGATCAGATTCCAAGGAAAAGAGAGAAGGGATCCACACCAATCTCCCTGGTCCACCGAGATTGTAAATCACTAGGACTCATAGTCCCGAAAGAAATATGGTTTATTTCAAGAAAAAATAAAACTGTTCCCAATATGTGTCGTCCTTGGGGGCTTGGCCGGTCGTAAACCCTTGATTCGGCTTGTTGGCTAGGTACCAGAGGCTGCCTTTAGTGCCCCTTTTCACGTACGTAGCAACTTCCAACATGTCACAACTCAGTTCGAAACCACTCTCTCTCGCCTGAATCATCACGACTATGGCGTGACGGACCCCTTTTGGCATCAGCTGGCTCAGAGCCATGCCCCAACGACGCAGGTACCGGACTAGCAGCTCAGGAACAGGAAAGCGCAGCCCATAAGTCTTGAAAAAGATCTCATATACAGTGACAAACCCCAGTGGGGGATTGTCCAAAAACTGTCCTAGATCTGGGATTAAGAACCTAACATCGGGTGAAAGGTCGAACTGCTCCCAGAGTGTTCTCACAGAGGTAAGGGATGAGCAAGAAAAAGAGAATGCCATTATTTGAGGAGCCGCGGACGCCCTAGATTTTGCACCAGAAGCAACATGAGTCCCAACACTCGCGCTTGTTGTGGGATGTGACAAAGAACCGCTAGTCCCATATCAAAGCGCCAACTGTCCCGACATCGTCGAGAAACCGAGGGGGAAGAGAAATATGGAGAGAGAAAAGTAAAAAAAAAAAAAAGACGAGAACCCAAAGAAATTTCGGAGCAAATTGGGGAAGAAGAGAGCAAATTGAATAAGAGAAAAGACACACCCTAGCAAAACTAAAGAAAAATAAACAGTTAAGTGACAATACCTTAGATGCGAAGAGAGAGAGAAGAGATGGGCGGTTGAAAGCGTAGTGGGAGACGGTTCGAGGTACTTGAGGAGAGAGAGGAGAGTGGCAGTAACTGCCTCGAGTTGTGTGAAACCGCATTTTGTAGGGATAATAATGATGTTTTTGAATTTCGAAGATACCTAGATGCGCTACATGAGGAGATAAGAACCAATCAAGACTGTTGAGATTTCCTCAAATCAAATCGCAACAAATATGCCCAACTAGCCCTATATTCTTGGAGGGAAAGTGAAATTATCCAGCCCAACCCGGGGGATTCAAATGCGCCTTAAAGAAAAAATGATGGATGAATGACAACTTGAAAAAAAAAATGTGATAATTATCTGATAATGTATGAGTGGGTACGAGGCAAATTTCCACCAGTTTCCGAAGGTCACCTAACTCGCTAAGCTCGTAGGGAGACATGGGGGCTAATATGTTGGTGTCGAAACCCCCTCAGCAGGTTTTTAGCCCAACCGATATCATTTCCAAGATAACAACTCAGCATGTATCAAGATGCTAAAAAGATTCACTCAGCAGATTTCTACTTAGGCGCAGAGAGTCAACGATTGGTTACTCATGTCGTAGACGAGCTGAGCAGAAAGTGATTACGAGCTAAACAAGAGAAGACTAAGTCCAGGCGGTTCCGAGATAAGGGGGAAGTACCAAGATTGTGATCCCAATGACCCTAGAAGATCGGAACAACCCGAACTAGGCTGAGGGGGATATAAGGTGAGATGAGAGAGAAATGAAGCATTAGAATCTTTTTGGGTTTTTAGAACTAGAATAAAGAGATCGATCTATCTTTGTGCAAACACATTCGTCAAAATCAATAAAAAAACATATTATTCTTCTTTGTATTCATTTCGACCTGAGTTTATGTTGTAACTTCCTTCTAATTTTGACAAGAACGACGAATTCCTCATTAAGATAATCATCTAAAAATTCATTGTGGGTTTTAGCATCCACAGTAATGACATATTCTTTTACAAACGAGATCAATAATCTTTTTGTGCAAATCATTTAATGAACTGGCTATTCATTAACCCAACAAGCCTAAAATGTAAACACCCACACACGCAAAACCACTAGAATGACCACTTCCATCATATTTTTTTGTGGTCTGCTTATTAATATTATTTATGAAAAGATTTTTATATAATAGATAGAGTTTGATCTTCGGGTTTGAGTAGCTAGAAGATCAGCTTCAAAGTTTTGATCTCTAAGATTTTTTTACAAAAGATGTGACTTTTACCACGAGATCTTTCCCCATGCTTTGTCCTCACTCGCACAATTCCGGAAAATGACTTCCCGGAAGGTCACCCATCCTTAGATTGCTCCAGCATAAGCACGCTTAACCCTAGAGTTCTCTCTAGATCAGTGACCGAAAAGATAAGTGCACTTTGGTGACATAGGTAGGCAAATCAATTCTCTTAAACTCTCGTCATACACCACCATTCCTCTATAAACCAGGGTGTTACATTCACCCCCACTCACAGAGCGCAACGTCCTTGTTGCGCACCAGGACTGGCCCCCCAGGTTAGAACTGGAGTGACAACCTGACTCTGATACCACTTGAAGCATCCCTGACCGCCCCAGCCTGTGGTCCCCGGCTCTCGGCTCGTGGGCCCCACTACTATCCGACGATCAGGTCTGCTACTTCGAGAGGCTTTAGAGACTTGTTTGTTGGCCCTGCAGATCACCACGAGATCTTTCCCCATGCTTTGTCTTCACTCGCATAATTCCGGAAAATGACTTCCCGGAAGGTCACCCATCCTTAGATTGCTCCAGCATAAGCACGTTTAACCTTGGAGTTCTCTCTAGACCGGTGACCGAAAAGATAAGTGCACTTTGGTGACATAGGTAGGCAAATCAATTCTCTTAAACTCTCGTCATGCACCACCATTCCTCTATAAACCGGGGTGTTACATTTGATGTATGATGTATGATGAATAATATATGATGAATGATGTATGGTGAATGATGAATGATCGTATAATATAAGATGTGAATGTGTGTTGGGCTACATGAAGGACGTTTACGTGAAATGTAGTCCATAATCAGGGGTGACGAGCCGGGAATGGGAGAGCTTGATCATTACGAGAATGGTTGGCCTCCGTGAATGGGGTGTAAAGTTTATAAAGAGATAACCGAACCTGATGGGATTCAAAAGGGCATTACAAGAGTGACTGGACCTAATGGGGTTCATATAGTTATCACAAGAATAATTGAACCATTGATTGCTTTGAATGTTATAACTTGTATCCTTACAAGTTATTTGTTTGTTGATGTCTAGGTTTATGTGTGATGTTGATTCTTGTATAAAATAAGAAAGCGTTCTATGTTCTGGTGGGCAGAGATGATCTTCCCACTGGGTGATTTAAATCACTCATCCCCTTTTTTCTCTATTTTTGCAGGTTTTGATACAAGTTTTACAAAAGAAGAAAGGTTATGGTAACAATGGTGACATGTTGTCTCGTAAGTGCGGGAGACGGGTGTTACAAGTCTACATTCTCAATAGAACTAGGTGAGGTGAATCGATTAGTAAAGTAATTGACAAAGACCATGTGTACTTTGCTTTCTTCATGTTGTAAATTGCCTTTCATCATCCTCTATCATTACAGTTCTATTTTGTATATCCTCATCTTCATCTTATAATAAAAGTATTTGGTATTTTTATCCCCATTTTGACGCCATAATCCCTGCTTTTGGATTTGTAAAAGGATTCTTCATGATCATATGCGGCTTTGAGTTGAAATTTGAGATGTGAAATGTAAAGGTAATCTTTGTTGCCTCTATCATAAGCTTGATGGATTTATTGCTTTAAATATGTGATCTTCTTTTCTGAATTAACCTTGTTATTTTTTTTCCATCCATGCATACCATGACAACAATGATTAAGATCTTTAGAGAAATTTGATGGAAGAATGGTTGTGCACTTTTAAGCCCACACTTGCTGAAAAAGATTGGATAATTCCTGATTAGTCCTCCATATATTTTCATATTTGAACAGGAGGTTAGACCATCTATGCTTGTTTGTATCCGGTAGTATGGGCTTATGTTCTAAAGCCCACCCCCCCCCCCCCCNATCGAGCCAGTCAACATTTGCCTTTACTCTGTCAATGCGTGTTTTTACAACATAATTTAATCTCTTTCCAATCCAAGTGAATTGACCCCCCAAAAGACGTAAGATCATGCAACCTCAGCTTCAAAAGAAATGATCAGATTACTAAGAAAGAAGACTCATATCTCAAATAACCTCCTTGTTTCTCTCAAGAACTTTTGATATCATTAAAATCACCCAAAAATAAGGTAAGATTACCCATGGAGCTACTTGCATCACCAATAGTACCTAATGATTTGCAAAAGTAATTCTTACTGGTTATATCTGGTGTAGCATATATATAGACCACCTTAGTAGTATAGCCGTCAATTATAAGACAAAATTGATTGTTATTTGAAAATGATTCCAAAGGAGGTTGAAGCTGGACATCATTCTTCCAAAAACAGCTATGCCCCCTTTCTTACCTTCAGGAGAATGAAGAAAACATTGTTGATACCCGAGCCTAATACCAATACGTTGGACAAAACTATCTTTATTCATAGTCTCTAATAGGAACATAATATATGGCTTATATATACGTCTAATAGCAAAAAGTTAACGAATTGTCAGAGTGTTCCTTAAACCCTGACAATTCCAGTGACATAGCTTCATATATATTTGGGTGGTTTAAAGGGTTCCACCCTCCCCTTAATGACCAACGGTTCTACAATTGTTTGACGACTAGAAGATGTTTCATCTTCTAAAAAAAGATGATCATCTTTCCTTTTAGCTATATCATAAAAATCTCTGAAGCCTATTAAAGACAAATTTGATCATCACCAGAGGCTTAGCTCGTTGAAATTTGCACAAATTGAGTGAAGATGAGTTTTTTACTGACATTTATTTTGATATGTCCCCAAGCCTCACCTGCTTATCCTTGAAAATGCTCTTGAATTCAAGTATCTTCTACCTTTCCTAGATTTTGACCAATTTTTCTCAGCATAGCATCGTCTAAGTATTCCGGAGGAATGTTGAAAATTTGTACCCATAAGGTAATATATTGAAGATATTCGGGGAAGTCACGACGAGACCATTTATCATTCGCCACCATCCAGTCTCTAAAAGTACAAGGTCTTGATTCTAAGACATTTATAAGTTGATTCTCTTTTTTGAAAAAAAATTGGACAGTATTCTCATCTAAAACATGAGCAGTGATTCAATCTTCAAGTTTTCATACCCTAGGAAGGGTGTTGTTCTTCATTGCATGTACATTATGCTGAGTGGGATGAAGAGATCGGACTACAAGACTTAGACGATTTGCAGATTCGCGATGATTCTGACCATCCCCAGTAGGATGAAAAGGAATGTGATCAGAACCCAAACCAAGCTGTTGAAGAGATTTCTAGAGATCAATTGCCATGATTTGCGGAAAAAAAAACAGGAAAATACTTAGTTGATTGAAGAAAAACTTAGCTGATTGAAGAAAGACTTAGTTGATTGAAGATAATGATGATAAGATTTGACCGCAATCGACGGATAGAGATCGCATGCAGCAGCGAGAATTTTTCTCCAGAACCAGAAATAACTTCTTAGTGGCTTTAAAAGGTCATATTATTTATTTATACGAACCTTGACCACTTCCATCAGATATGTATAGACTTGTTGCAGTTTTTTTCTTGGATGCATAGAGCTTTTGACATAATTAATCCAAGTATGTGATGAGACGGTACGTGTTCACCCTTGAGTCACATAGCTAAGCCATCTCTCTCTACCGAGTCCACTATTCCAAAAATGTCGGAATTTGTTTATATTTCTATGGCCCAATAGAGTTCGGGCCCATAAGAACGCTTCCTTCTTCAATCTTCACTTTGTAAACAGTTCCGTAGAATCAAGCAGAAACCTAAGAAAGCGCGCGAAAATTGGCAAGACCTTCCATTTCTCTTACTGTTAGAAACGGATGAGAATACAAAGAATTAATTATGGGCAAGCAAAAGCAGCAAGTGATTTCTCGATTCTTCTCTCCCAAACCCAAATCCGTACCACCACCGTCTCAGGAACCGAATCCGGTAGCCGAAACGTCAACACCGCCACCAAAGATATCCGCCACTGTCTCTTTCTCTCCATCAAAGCGTAAGCTTCTCTCTGACCACCTCGCCGCCGCATCACCAAAGAAGCCTAAACTTTCTCCTCACACTCAAAACCCTATACCCGATCCCAGTTTACACCGAAGGTTTCTCCAGAAGTTTCTGGAACCCTCTACGGAGGAATCTGTCCCCGAGACATCATCGAGGAAGTACACTCCATTGGAAAAGCAAGTGGTGGAGCTAAAGGGAAAGTACCCGGATGTTGTTTTGATGGTAGAAGTGGGTTATAGGTATCGATTCTTCGGAGAGGACGCCGAGATCGCAGCACGCGAGTTAGGTATTTACGCTCATATGGATCACAATTTCATGACGGCGAGCATACCAACTTTTCGACTATATGTCCATGTGAGAAGGCTGGTTAATGCAGGGTACAAGATTGGTGTGGTTAAACAAACTGAAACTGCAGCCATCAAGTCCCATAGTACAAACCGGACCGGCCCTTTTTTCCGGGGACTATCGGCTTTGTATACTAAAGCTACGCTTGAGGCTGCTGAGGATATAAGTGGCGGTTGTGTTAGTGAGGAAGGTTTTGGTGCACAGAGTAATTTCTTGGTTTGTGTTGTGGATGAGAGAGTTAACACGGAGACATTAGGTTGTGGTCTAGATATGAGTTTTGATGTTAGAGTCGGTGTTGTTGGCGTTGAGATTTCAACGGGTGAAGTTGTTTATGGAGAGTTTCATGATAATTTCATGAGGAGTGGGTTAGAGGCTGTGATTTTGAGCTTGTCACCAGCTGAACTGTTGCTTGGCCAGCCTCTTTCTCAACAAACTGAAAAGGTCCAATTTTTTTATTTCCTAAAGTGGTTTCACATTATGAGTTAATGTTTACTAGTTCAAGCATTCTGATTGATGAAGTGTTTTACTAGATTCTTTCTATAGTTATCATACTCTGAATCTTTCTTGATGAAGTGTTTGACACAAGGATATTTGTTTGTATATAAAACTACTACCTAGATCAGTTTCGAAGATTAAAACTTCTGCTTTCGGCTATATGCTGGTTTGGTATCGTTATTTGGCAGATTTTGTTGGCATATGCTGGACCTACTACAAACGTACGAGTGGAACGTGCCTCTGTGGAACCTTTCCTCAATGGTAATGCAGTAGATGAGGTTCTTTCATTATATGAAGATTTCAGTGCAAAAAATGAGATCAAAGTGGAGGTTGGTAATGGTGAAGAAGGAATGTCTTGCTTGACAATTCATGTATGTCATTTGTTTCCTTAAATATTTTCACTTTGTTAATGAGGGACTGTTAATGAATACATCTTGATTTTTTTTCTTTTTTCGATCATTCTATTAAATGGTTCCTGAAGTTCCTTCAAACTGTTTCCTTTGTTGATGGTACAGACAATTATGAACATGCCAAAACTGACTGTTCAATCCCTCGCCCTGACACTCTACCATCTCAAACAGTTTGGTTATGAAAGGATCCTTTACCAGGGGGCTTCGTTTCGCTCACTGTCAAGCAGCACAGAGATGACTCTCTCAGCCAATACGCTTCAGCAATTGGAGGTGCTTTATATTTAATCTGCCTGTCACAATGTGAAGTTCAACTCTCATTATTCTATCAGAGTTTCCCTTTCAGGTTGTGAGAAATAAATCAGATGGATCAGAGTCTGGCTCCTTATTTCATTATATGAATTGCACTCTTACAGTATATGGTTCCAGGCTTCTTAGACACTGGGTAAGACTCATTTTCTTTTCTTTTTAGCCTGTTTCAACTTGTTGTGTTCTAAAGACAGTAAGTACTTGCTGTGGAAGAACTTATTTTCAGAGTCTTTATGGACTTTTTGTTAATTGCTAGGGAAATCTTAAAAAGGATTGGATATCATAATTTCTTTTGTGCACTTTCATTTCGACAGGTGACTCATCCTCTTTGTGATGGAAATATGATATCTGCTCGACTTGATGCTGTTTCTGAGATTGCTGCATGCATGGGATCTCATAGTTCTTCCCAGATCAATGATGAATTGGATGGAGAAGATTCTGAGGGAACAACTGTACCACCTGAGTTTTATCTTGTTCTCTGTTCGGTCTTGACAGCTTTGTCTAGATCACCTGATATTCAACGTGGAATAACAAGAATCTTTCACCGGACTGCTAAAGCCACAGAGGTAACTTCAGCCTGTCTTTGCCCTCTTATATGTATGCTGCTCTTCCTCATTCATGGCCTGAGGTTCTTAACTTTGTGGATGAAAAGTTCATCGCAGTTATCGAAGCTATTTTACTTGCGGGGAAGCAACTTCAGCGGTTTAGCATAAAGCAAGATTGTGAGATTAGGAGTATGCAATCCGCAATTGCGCGGTCTTCTCTTTTGAGAAAATTAATTTCGATTGTTTCATCCCCTGCTGTGGTTGACAATGCTGCAAAACTTCTCTCTGCCCTGAATAAGGAAAGAGCTGTTCAAGGAGACTTGCTTGACGTACTAATCACTTCCAATGACCAATTTCCTGAGGTTTGTATCTTGTCTGGAAATTGATACTATATGCAGCGCATCTCTCGTTATGTTCTGTTTGTGCGAGCTTCGTAACCCGATTTGTTTTTTATGAATCGATTGTTTAGAGGCGATATTTTTGTTTCATTACTAAGTTAATTATGTTATTACTATGCACAGCTTGCTGAAGCTCGTCAAGCAGTTTCAGTTGTCAGGGAAAAGCTGGATTCTTCAATATCTTTATATCGTAAGAAGCTTGGAGTTCGAAATTTGGAATTTCTTCATGTGTCCGGGATTACACATTTGATAGAGGTACCCTCTAAAGAAATTTGTAGTTTTCGAGTTGATGTTTTCTTACCGGAAGTGTGTAGTTTTCTTGGTTACTTTTGAAACTGCGCCAAAACAGATACCCAGACAGGAATTTTATGTATCTGGATGAGAATGAATTTAAGAAGGTTGCTTATCTTTGGTGGTTACTATTCTTACCTTCTTTCTCTAGTTATTGAACCTAATATCTTCTTTTGTGCCAAGTATAACCATATGTGCATACAACTCTCATTTTCGATTTTGGACCTTTGTTTCTGATCTGAAGCTAGGCTTTGTTTCTTTGATATAGCTGCCCGTTGATGTCAAAGTCCCTGTGAGTTGGGTGAAAGTAAATAGCACCAAAAAGACTATTCGATATCATCCCCCAGAAATAGTAGCTGGGTTGGACGAGCTAGCTCTGGCAACCGAACATCTTTCCATTGTAAACCGAGCTTCATGGGATAATTTCCTGAAGAGTTTTAGTAAGCACTATACAGATTTTCAAGCTGCTGTCCAAGCTCTTTCTGCGCTGGACTGTTTGCACTCCCTTGCAACTCTATCTAGAAACAAGGTTTACTAAAATAACAAACAAAAAATAAGCGTGTTTAGTCGCAGCTTTTTTAGCTCTTAACTTAGTGTTTCATTATTGCTGTATGCAGAACTATATTCGTCCTGTCTTTGTGGATGACTGTGAACCAGTTCAGATAAACATACAGTCTGGCCGTCATCCTGTAAGCAACTGCTCTTGCTTCTTTATCTCAAACTAAATTTGAAGTATGACATTCATGCCGTCTCAGGTTTTGGAAAGTATTTTACAAGATAACTTCGTCCCAAATGACACAAGCTTGCACACAGAAGGGGAATATTGCCAGATTATCACAGGGCCTAACATGGGAGGAAAGAGCTGCTATATTCGTCAAGTTGCTTTAATTACCATTATGGCTCAGGTAACATGGACATTACCATACTACAAGCTAATGCTCTATCATTCTAAATGGTTCTAATTATTGTTTCACAGGTTGGTTCCTTTGTACCAGCTTCATTCGCCAAGCTGCATGTTCTTGATGGTGTTTTTACTCGGATGGGTGCTTCGGACAGTATCCAGCACGGACGAAGTACTTTTCTAGAAGAACTAAGTGAAGCGTCGCACATAATCAGAACCTGCTCTTCGCGTTCCCTTGTTGTACTAGATGAGCTTGGAAGAGGCACGAGCACACATGACGGTGTAGCCATTGCCTATGCAACATTACAACATCTATTAACAGAAAAGAAATGTCTGATTCTTTTTGTCACGCATTACCCTGAAATAGCTGAAATCAGTAACAGATTCCCAGGCTCTGTCGGGATATACCATGTCTCGTATCTGACATCACAAAAGGATGATGGTGTTGTTTCTGATCATGATGATGTAACCTATCTATATAAACTTGTTCGTGGTCTTTGCAGCAGGAGCTTTGGTTTTAAGGTTGCTCAGCTTGCTCAGGTAAAACTCCTTCCTTCTTTTCGCATGTGCCCCATATACATATATGCACAGACAAGTTGAAGATGATCGAAGTCTATGCTTTTGAATGTAGATACCTCCATTGTGTATACGTCGAGCTATTTCAATGGCTGCAAAACTGGAAGCTGAAGTACGTGCAAGAGACAGCAAAAGATATCTGGTCGAGTCACGGGGAGAACCAAAAACAGATGAAGAAGGCCCAGAATGTCACGAGTCTGAAGATTCAGCGAGTTCAGAAGAAGGTATATCTGATTTAGGTGAGTTCTTTGCGGAGCTGAAAATTGCTCTATGTGAAGAGGACCCATGGAAAACATCAGAATGTCTAAAACGGGCTTGGAAGATTGCATTAGAGGTCAAATCAAGATCAAAAATAAACCCAAATAGTGGATCTTTAAATAGTTTCCAGAATTAGCCTTGCTTTGACGATGAAGTCGACGTGGATTAGGTCAAAACGGATTGTAATAAAAGTGCAACGTGGCTAATTCTTAGATTCTGTTATGGTCAAAGTCAAATACACGGCCGGTCATCGACGACCGTGTCCATGTTTATCTGAACGGCTTCTTTAAAAAACACAAAGAGAGATTCTCTTCTCTTCGCCACAAGAGAAAGTTTACAAAAATACTTTAAGCGAGAAAGAATCCGATTCATAGAGGTGTAAAGGTAAATCTTTCTCGTTCCCATGTTCTCGTCTTTAGAAAAGAAAGTTTTCACCTTTGAGTTTTAGATTCAAAAATCAATTGTAAAACGTGTGAATGTCGATTGAAGTTTTGGATATATCTGGGGCAACTTTTCTGAGGGCACGAATACATTTGTTGATATCTTGATTTTGTTTTGCGTTTCTTTTCAGATCTTCCTACTTATGAGTTGTTTAGCTTGTCAATGAAATATGGTTGATCCAAACATAGAATCTTCGTTTTTTTTTTTTTAATCTCCATGTACTGTTCATTATGTTGCTTATTCCACAATCTTTGTTGACTTTCGCGTAATTTTTATTTGACAAGTTAAGCCACTTTTTCCCCCTGTAATGTTGCAATCAGGTGAGCTATTAGCACATTTTGGCTGGGTCAAAGCCTGAATTAGAAATATATTCAGCACAAGATGAAGTATGTCTCTCCTCCTTCTCCCACTTTCTTTTTTCTGTTTCAGCTTGTGTCTAACTAGTGGTTAGAATCATGATCTTCATCAAGGATGGATAAGAATTATTTTAATTTCACCTGATAGAGTAAATCATGATCTTCATCAAGGATGGATAAGAATTATTTTAGAAGCCATTATTAATCTGTGATTAGTTTGGCTATAGCAAATTCTTATGATTATATTCTTAAAGAGAGCATGAAAGATTTCTTTCTCTCTTTCTGAAGATCCTATTCTTTAGTTCTCAGATTTCCCTTATTCCAGTAGAATAGTTAATAGTAAAAGTCAGAGAATCTCTTACTTCTTTTGTCTTAAGTTTAGGGTTAATGTATTGGCTTCTGAACAATTGGCAATGACATTTAGGTGGTGCAGTTTCATTTATCTACATACAGTTCTGGCTGCAGCACATTGTCTATTTTTAGCTACTAGCAACGCTTGTTAAGTATGTTTTTTTATGCCAGGGGGCGTGTAAAATGGGATGAAGCAAACATAGTGGAAATTGAATCAAACAAACCTGTAAGACAGAAGATTACTGAACCAAAGACACCTTATCACCCAATGATCGATGATGATGGTTTGTCCATTTCTCTGTCGCCTACACATTGAGGCTCCTAGTCTTGTGCTTGAGCGTTACATATATGGGTTTGACATATAGTGAACACAAAATAGTTACTCAATATGTAGAAAGAAAATAAAGTAACACAAACATAAACTAAAGTATGTCATGTTCACCACAAGCTTGCTGTTTTTGGTGAACATGCTTAGTGTTGTCTAGTTAGCTAATTTGAAATGTTGTTAACCTTGCAATTTCCTGAACAAAGTTTGACTGTTATCTTTCTGGGATGGTTTTATATCAGGTTCTCTATCTCCTAGAGGAAGATCATTTGACAACTGTATTGATGAAATGAGTCGTGCTGAAGAACTAAAAAATACTCTGAACAACGTAGCTTCTTCAAGTAAAGAAACCAGCCAGAGATTCGCTTCAGGTAGCTGGAGCGAATCAGAGGATGAGGCAGATCCCAATGAAGGTAAAACCGAATAAAACAGATCTAAAGCTGACTCAGTAATTTCATCAGTTAGCATCTTTATCTTATGTTTTTGTGCACTGCAGAATCTGAGATTGAAAAGAGTGAAAGTTTCAAAGAACATAGACGTGCACACTATGACGAGTTCCAAATGGTGAAGGAGATGAGAAGATCCTCTGGGTCTTTACATGTTGAAGATGCAGAGGTTAATGATAGCTTCAAAACAGGTAAATCCAAAGCTGAAATCTCACAAAAAGCTCCCTTTGCTAAAGACTTAGATAGAGATACAAAGTCATCTTCGTCTTCTAGTTGATACAAATGATTCTCTAACTTGCTATTCTGGTTTGGAGTTTGGAATTGTAACAATTTGATGACTCAAGAAAAATGAAGAAGAAAGAAACCATTATTATTAAGCCTCCAATTATTATTCAATACATAAATAAAAATACCCTCGAAAGAGTGTAGAAAACCCAAAATGGGATTCAAAGGTTCAAAGAAAACAAGAAACAACAAAAACAAACAACAGAAAGACTTTATTCGGGTGGAGGCTTATAGACACACAAACAACAGACAGAAACTGTCTATGTTGGTATATCTAAAGCGAGTTTGATCTTCTTAATAGCAGAATTGACGAGTTCCGGGACCTTCGAGAGAGGTTCTTCACTGAATTCAGTACCAGGTGGAGCAGTAACCAACATCTGAAATCCAATTGTCAACAAACATCCTCCACCACCACTCTCTTCATCATCAGGTATGATCGAGAATCCAGAAGGAAGAATCTTCACAGACTCTGATTCCTCTCCTCTCATCACTCTCTTCATTTCGTTGTTATCCACTGGTCCATACACAAATACTGCACCTGATGCATCATTCCAATACTCTTGCAACACTTGCATACTATCCTGTTTTTTTTTTTTTTTTTTGCAAACTCACAAGTCACAATCAATTCTCAATGATTAAACTAAACATTAGACAAAACCAAATATATAAAAAAAAAAACTCACAGGGATGTTGACAAGAGAGATGAAGTGTCCATGGCGTTTAGTTTTTTCAATCTTGAAGATCTCTTCTATGGTATCACTGACCATGAGATCCCATTGGTTTCTGGTACCGTGATTGATAAGGTAATTGAAAAGTGTTTCCTTGCTCACTGGAAACCTAACAGTAGTAGATGCACTCATGACATAAGCTTGTTGATTATTGGGATCCACATTATGGAACATCGTGTTTCTGGTTATGAGTCTTATGTCATCTCCATCATACTGTGTCTGAACTCTCTCCCACTCAAACACTGAAGACTTAGTAACACTTGAGTAAAAGCTTATACTCATTCTTTCTGCTAACTTCACCATTTCAGCTGCACCTTCTGAAGACAATCCTGCATAAGGTCCAAAGTTTGTTCTAAGTTTATAATTAAATTAAATTAATTCAAAATAAAATATAGATTAGACCCTTTAATCACTTGATTGAGTAAAGTTATTTTCCATTGACTTCTCATATGTAAAAGAGTGTCGAATTTAAATTAGAGTAACCTGGGTAAACTTGATCCAATTTGGTCGATGAAAGGTTTGAGAGACTTTCACAGTATCTATGCAATGTTGTGAGCCATCTCGTAGCACCTAGCCCGATACCAGAAGCAATCAGGAGCTTATAGAACTGATGCAATTGAGACTCATCATAGTGTGCTTGCTCAACCCATGTAACCTGTCAAAGTACAATAGAAAGTGTGATAAATGAAAACTATATAATATACAATGCGACCAATAGTAAATATTTAGGGGGGTTAGAAGTGACCTTGGAGTAACCATTGTTCATGTCTTGAATGATTAGACCAGAAGGAAGACGGAAACAACCACCAATGGACAGCAAATCATCAGAACTCTGGTGAGTAGGGGTAACGTCAACAATTGTCCATAAGCCTTCTCTTATCTCTTTACAGTATCTAAGAAACTTCACTTTTCTCTTTGGTACCAATGGAGAAATCACATGAAAATCAGCTTCAATCTGTCACATATGATATATAATTGTTCAGTGTTTATAGTTTTCTTAAGTTATCAACCAATATAGATGACTCATAATAAAATATACCAGTTTGAGTGAGCCATTTCTGCTTCCACTAGGGCTGGTAGGTAATATTTTACGGCTTGTTGCCACAGACACAATAGGTGCAAAAACATTGTTCCATTTGTCCTATAAAGACACAAATAAATAAATAGTTAGAAATCAAAGATGTTATATATATTTTGAATGCTTGACGTCACTAGAGCCTATTCATAATATAAACAAAAGGAAACTAATCGATAAGAATATCGCAAATTTAAAAGTCAATCTTTCAAACAACTATTTCCTTTTCAAAAAGTTATATAAAGAAAAAGATACGATTTTTTTTTTTGTTTTTATATAGAACATATAAAATTTGAAAGTATTAGATTAAACATGTATTCCATTAAAGACAAGTGATTAGAGGTTATTACCGTTTCCATGAAAATGTTGATTAACGGCAAGGTGGACATGAAAATCAGACTCGTGTCCCTTGTACCAGCCTGGACGATATACCCGTAAGGCATTATTTCAATGTTGAAAACACTTTTAAATTCATCATAATTCAGTGTTTCTTTCTTGGAGATTGAGTCCAATCTCCAGTATGGGCAATCAGGTTCCCCCAGCATGGTCAGTTCGTTCATAGCCGCAATGGCTTGGGTCAAAAACCTTGACCTTTCCTCACTTTCCTCATCACCAGCCGAGTCAGCCTCTGGTAGTGGTTCATTTCTTTCAGTTTCAGGATTAAAGATCATTTGAGGGTCCAGTGAGTGAGTATAAGGGGCAAGGAATCTGTGAAGCTCGGCTACCTCCTGCTTCAATCTAGCATTCTCAATAATAAGTCGGTATTCCTCTAAGCTAACATCACCCACAGGAGTTGGAAAACCACACGTTTTGCATGTCAACAATTTTATTTCTTGACTAAGCCTCTCATGCTCTCTTAATAATCTGTCTTGCTCTTCCCTAAGCATTCTAGTCTCTTCCCGGTTTATTTGCATCTGCTTACCCCAAAAAACAAAAACAAAACTTTATTTGCATGCGGCCAATCTTATACCATAAACAATATCATTTAACATTAAACAACTGATTATAACAAATCATATGTAACATACAAAATGGGCATTTTTATAAAAGAATTTACTTTGTATGTTAAAACTAATAAGAAACTACAATACTCATGATAGGGTTTAACTTTGAGGAAGGAACAACCACATACAGTGGCGGATCTACTATGCTCATAGTGGGTTCAATTGAACCTAACAATTATTTTTTCTTCTTCTTCTAATTATTATACAATTATTAAATATATATTAAACAATGATAAATTTCAACCCTATGTAATTATAAGTTTGACTCCAATCCATTTTAGTTTTGATTCTTAATGATATAGAATTATGAATAACTTTGTCAATTTTAAAATTTTTTTTTTTTTAATGTTGCTTTGTAATGACATTTTTCTTAGCTTTTGAAATATTTTTTTAAAAAACCACATACAATGGCGGATCCGCTATGGTCATAGTGGGTTCAATTGAAACCTAACAATTTTTTTTCTTCGAATTATTATATAATTTTTAAATATATATATTAAACAATGATAAATTTGAACCTATGTAATTATAAATTTGATTTCAATCCAATTTAGTTTTGATTCATAATGATATAGTTTTGTGAATAACTTTGTCAAATTTTTTTTTTAAGAGATTTTTTAATGTTGCTTTGTAATGATATTTTTCTTAGTTTTTGGAACATTTCTTAAAAATTATTTTGACTCCATTAAACAAATTTTCTGGATCCGCCACGGACCATATATATATAACTTTTGGTACCTGCCGTTGGAATCTCCTATTATGAAACCAAAACTTGATTTGGCTAGCATCCAAATCAAGTCTTTGTGCAATTTGCAATCTCTGGTTCTCATCAGGATGAGGACATTCCGTGAAGGTACTACACTCAGAAACAATAAAACAAACCAAATTAAGACAGAAATCTCAAACTTTAATTATCAAAGAATTATTTATTGGATTAGGAAATGAAGAAAACTGAAACAAACTTTTCAAGGTTGCGAATCTGTTCAGCAGTGAGCCTCTGAAGAGTTGTCCATCTCCTTACACCATTTTCACAATCATCACTACTGTTATCATCACTCTCGAATTCTTCACCTTCCACTAAGCTTAGGGCGAGAAGGTCTTCGGACATATCATCATAATCATCTGATCCAGTACTCATTTTCCCTTTCTCTGCAACAGATCCGATCATTGTATAATATTAGTACATGAAGTTTTTAGGGTTTAGATCTCTACGTGTAGTGAGTGTGTAATTGACTTGTTTTTTCATAAAGTTTCAAACTTTTTAATCAATACAAAGGTACTTTTTTGAACACGAAACCACAGAAATTTAAAGGTGCTATCTTTTTTTTAATATAAAACCCAAAGGAAAAAGACAAAGAGGGTCCACAAAATCCTGATCTATTTACTTAGATCTTTTAACCCAATTTCCTCCTAGTAGAAACACGTAATAAACAAGAGGAAACAAAAAGAAAAAATTGAAATTTAATTCGAAAACAGTTAAGTCCTAGGCAGATCTGGTCCCAACAAATTGAAAGAATGCATATTTTATTAAAGTATTAAGCAAAACAAACAAAAAAACTGAAACCATATCATGTTGATAACGACTCTTTTAGGTGTATGATTGAAATTTGCAAATGAATTTTCTTTTCTAAAGCAAAACTAGGAACAAGAGATCTGTAGGAACAGTAGTACCTGTTCAAACAAAATCAGGATCTCTAGTAGTTTTTTTTTTTGGTTGTAATGTTTTCAAGTTGTGTACTTGTTTTGTAGAAAGAAGGAGGTATTTATAGCCGTAGATGATGAAGCGAAAAGGAAGTCTCCAAATATTTGTGATAAGATTATGTTGCCGAATCGCACAATCTTAATGGTTAATGACAGCCTTTTTCTGACTGTATTAGGGGGCATGAACTATCTTTCTTTTTTCTTGGTCAAATATATGAATTACATATCTAAATATAACTTTTTTTCCATTATATTTGGTACAGTCTTAATAATTTCTTTTGAACAAATTAATTGTTCACAAATAAATTCAAACATACTGTAAAAGTAAATAATCTTTCAAATATTGCACAAAAATAAATAAAAGTTATTATTATTTTTTGTTACTCTAAAATAAAAATTATTAAATAGAAATAAATTTATGCATTAAAAAAATATCAATTAGATATTGAAAATCACGCCATAAATTTTTTTAAAGGCATTCACTGAACTCCAATAGACTTTTTAAATACAATCAAAGAAGCGACGAAATGGTATAAAATAAATGTTCGTCGGCTAAAACAGGTCCAACAGGTATTCGGTACGGAAATCACACAAACACCTTTCGTTTGTTATGTGGATGGATCTTAGAAAAGAAATATCCACATGAGTGGAATAGGGTGGGTTTTACAATCGGAGGACAGAATAACATATATTATTGACATGAGAGAGATTAATTGTTGTTTCTCTTCTTTACATACCGAACCTCATAACATTTTATGGGCTACGGGGTGATTGAAACGAAAAAACATGCTACATATTCTATTTATCACAACTCTTTGGAAATGACCCACATGGACTGGCGCTTTTGCATGGGAGCTAATAGAGTTTCAAGCACTGAAGGCTAACTTTCGGGTTTCAAACTCGTGCATCAATCCAAAATTCTCAATTAGAAGGCATATTTACTAGCAAAAACCACCACCAATCACATTTTTCTTCTCTATTTTATTGGCATTTTTTATCTCATTAGTTTGTAAAGTCATATGATGCTTTTACATAATCAATAAAATATAGTGAGCATTCATGAAAAATATATTTGTGACGCGAAATCCATCGTTAACTAAACAATTATTTGGCTATGCCATCTTGTGGTTTTCTCTTATCAAATTTATTACATTATATTTTCAACGATAAATTTAATATATTAATATAAGTATTTTAGTTAAAGAATATAAATAAGTTTATACCATAAACATTTACAGAATAAATATTTGTGGCATGAAATCTATCATTGGTTAAACAATTATTTGATTATGTATTTGAGTTTTGCTTTTATCAAAGTTATCACATTTTTGGTCGTAACCACTTATACAAAATATTAATACATATCAATAAAAAAGGTGAGCTTTCATGAAAAATATATTTGCAGCGCAAAATCCATCATTAACTAAATAATTATATGGCTAACTAAAAAATTATATGGTTATGCCATCTTGTGGTTTTCTCTTACCCAATTTATCACGTTGGAAAATTCAACTATCAATTCAATATATTGATAGAAGTATATTAGTTAAAGTATATAAATAAGTTTATACTTTTAAAATTTACATAATAAATATTTATGGTGTGAAATCTATCATTGGTTAAACAATTATTTGATTATGTCTTTTCAAAATTTCTCTTATCGAAGTTATCACATTCTTTTCCATACGACTAATACAAGGTATTAATAGATATCAATAAAAAAGTGAGTTTTCATGAAAAAATATTTGTGGCGCGAAATCTATCATTAATTAAAAAATTATTTGGCTATGTCATCTTATCGTTTTCTCTTACCAAGTTTATCACATTGTTTTTCCAACGATCAATTTGATATTTGGATAGAAGTGTTTTAGTTAAAGAATATAAATAAGTTTATACCATAAACATTTACAAAATAAATATTTGTGGCGTGAAATCTATCATTGGTTAAAAAATTATTTGATTATGTCTTTTGAGTTTTACTCTTATCGAACTTATAACATTGTTTTTGTATCACCGTTTTATTTTGTTACCATACCAGGGATTGAACATGACCACTCATATAGTGAATGTATTTTCTCCTACTTATGAAGTTTGAGTTACTGGACCGATCTATTGTGATCCATAAATTAATGTGACCAAAAAAGGAAATAAGTTAACAAGGTAAAAAATTACCGACTAAATATTGTGGCAGAAACTCTAGCATTGGTTAAGTAATTACTTGATTATGCCATTTTGAGCTTTTCTTTTACCGAAGTTATCACATTGTTTTCTCCAACGATCAATTAAATATATCAATATATGTATTACAATTAACAAACAAAAAAATTACACGATTAAAATTTAGCACCAACTAATAAGCCTCCCAGATATCTAAATCCAATCATGGGTGGATAAGTTTATAAGTTGGTGCTATATTATTATTGTAGGGTCTTTATTGGTTTGTTGGTAATGAGAAAACTTTATCTATTTGGAATGATAACTAGATTCAATCCCACGACCTAACTCTTGACATAACCAAAGGAGAGAAAGCTAGGTTACGAGATTTTCGACGACTCGGCCTCCATCACGAACTCGACGTATGTTGTTTTCATGAGCTTCTCTAGAACGAGTATCTTTTTCTCATCGTTCTCTTTTCACCATGGATTTATTCTCTGCAGAAATAAATTATTGGCAAAGTTGTGAAAAATCAAATGATTTTTTTATTGTTCCTAACGTCCAGAGCCGGTCCTGATCCCAAATAGAGCAAGCATTCTCTTGCGGCTCTTTTTTAGTTTTAAAAACTTTTAGTTAAGAAAACGTCCCATTTTTTTAAAGATGATAGAGTTTTTGCCTATTTTTCGTTGTAGATTGCAGCATTTGAAATTTTTTAAATCTCAGGACCGGCTTTGCTAACATTAGTGTAAACTCCAACACAAACATTGATCTTCGTTGGCCATTTTTGAGCAGGTGGAAGGAAGGACCTTCTCCACCAACTTCATATGTGCAAGCTATAGAACCTATGTTGACAGAGAAGATTGTTTCAATTTCTAAAGACGAAGGCTCTCCATCCTTACCTAGGTAGTCTCTTCTCTGTGAATCCATCCCAGCAAAGATAGTTACATGTGAGGTTCGGTTATCCTCTTCACCTATTTTAAAGGGAGCTTGGACAGTCCCACTTAAACTTCAACTAGGTACGGGTTTCTCATTCTCTTACAATTTCCCCAAAGAAATCAAGTATAGAGGATGCTCTTAGGTTTCCATGAGATGAAAAAATGGATCTCTCTTCAAGAAATTTGTTTAAGGCATCTTCACTAAAATACATGGACGATGAAACTCCTAAAGTAATAATTCCTACTCAAGGTTTTCTAAAAGGTCTTGAAAATCAAAAGGAATATATTATTGGTCAATTTTATAGATGTAATGCTCCGCCTGTCGGATGGATTCATGCAGTTGTCAATAAAATATGGGGTAAGAAGTGAAAAAATTTTATTCGCAATTTAGGTGATTCAAAATTCCTCTTACATATTCTATATTCTTCAACAAGATCTTGGGTGCTTCAACGAGGACTATGGCATATTGATGATTGTCTTATGTTTGTGGCACTTTGGACTCCTACAGATTCATTTAACATCCCTAAAATATCAACTATTCCTGTTTGGGTAACGCTAAAAAATATTATGGCTTTTTTATATTATATTCCTAGAATTAGTCATATTGCTTTGGGTCTAGGTGCTCTAATGGCTACTTTCAAACCAAGACTTGATCCTAGTATGTTGGGTGAGGTAAAAATATTAGTTGAAGTGGAGTTAAGTAAAGCTTTTTCTCCAAAGATTGCGGCTGCATATGAAAAAGGGCTTATGGATGGTAGATGTTGAGTATGCATGGATTCCTTCGAAATGTGGTAAATATGGATAGCTAGGTCATAAGATTTCCTAATGTAAGCAACAACTTCCATCGCCTAAGGTAACAATTCCCGACTCAATGTCAAGAAAGGAAGGTTCTTTTAGTGAAATGAATATGCCATTAATCACTCATGTGATTCCACATGATGTGATTCCAAAGGACGTATAAGTGGAGGATATACCTATTTCAGTGGATCTAGTGGATGCGATTGTTGATACAATCATTACTACAGAATATATAGCAAATGATTTTCATCATGATGATGTTGCCATAAATGATTACACACTTACAGCCCATGGTTCATTAGTTGAGAATGTTCTTGATACCAACAGGTTCGCCGCTTTGGAATCTTCAAAGATGGTAGACAATTCACATGTTTCTAATCTCGAGTCATACATGTGTGATGTCCTTACCCCACCAACCCAAAGATTTCTTCGCGAAAGACCAGTCAAACCATCTATCAAGGTCTAAGAGATGCAATCATCTTCAAAGACTAGTGGACGTGGTAATCGAGGACGTGGAAACAGAGGCGGACGTGGCTAGTGGATAAGCATTACAACCAAAGTGGAAGATTTGGTTGTATCAATTACTTTTTCTAATCCTAGATCTTTGTGTTATCTCATCTCTTTGATAACATAATGACTTTAAGTCATCACTTTTTTCGAATCTATGGAAAAAAATATTTAAAAAACAAAAAAGGATAACTAGATTCAAACTACATCTTCTAGACCAGCAGGGGGACCTGGATCTGACTTGGTTCCACATCTAAAAGTTTGTGATTTTTTTCTTCTAGGGACAAGAGAAGGATCTAGTCAAACTACATAACCTCTTGGATCCTGAAGATTGCCAACGAGTCTTCTCTATATACTCATCCACAAGTGTGCTCTATATCGAATATGTTGAATTTAAGTTTGGTTACAATGTTAAATCAAGTTATCATGTCCATTTTCTTCAATTTATCTTTTACACAACCTTACTTAACTTATCATACTCATTAATTTAAAATACTTTTGGTAAAAGGTTATTCATTAAGATCTACATGTGAGAGGAAATATAAAGCATATACATTTATACGTGAAGACTGCTGCCAAAGATGTGGGGAGACATGTGTAACAGTTAGCCATATTTTGTTTCACTGTTGGATGCTTCTTGGTTAAATCTATCGACCATCACGTGTTTCTCCTGGGTGTTGTACAAGATCCAACCGCACCCCGCACCCCAGTATTACAAGGACAATTAGATTTGCGTAGAGTGCAATCAGCGTTGGAACTAGAAGTAAGCATTTTTGCTACCAAATCACTGGTACTATTAGGTTGTCGTCAAATTATATTTTTTTGGAGATTTCTCTACCATTTATATCCGGTTAGCTCGACATCAGCTCGATTTTCTGTTGGTGGATTGGGATCATTTAGCAGTTTCTATCCAAACGGCTCAATCAATGTTTTATTTCTTCTTTTTGTTATATACCACATACTATTAACTATGTTGATGGTCTATTATTCTTACTTATCAAGTAGCTATTGTAATCTATTGAGGTAATATAATTTATGTTTGACAAAAAAAAAATTATGGCACGAAACTCATCATTAGTTAAACACTCACTAAATTATGTCATTTTAGGGTTTTTTCTTATCAAAGTTATGTTTTTCCCAACGATCAATTCAATATATTAATAAAAATATTATAACTAATGAATATAAATAAGGTTATGCTCAGTGTTTTGAAACTCGACTCGGATCCGCGGTCGAATCGGTGACCCGACAAAGAATCTACGTCAGATTTTATCTTAGAAAACGTTTCTATAAAAATCACTTAAACACGGTAAAACATGGTCAAACGGCGATCCGAGTCAACCAGAAAGATCGGGTCAATATACTAATTAATAAAAAAATGATTTGTGCAACTGTGATTAACAAAGATAATATTTTATTTGTATCTAAATATTATTTTGGTATTAATATAATTGACTAATATGTACTATGATTTTTGAATTTATATACATTAATAAAAAGTTACATTATGCTACCGTAATAATATACTAATATAATATTTATTGTATGAAATCTATTATTGGCTAAACAACCACTTGGTTATATTTGAACTTTGTTTATATGAAATTATCACATTGTTTACCCCAACAATCAGTTCGCGATATTAGCAAAAGTAATATTTTCGAATAATATATAGAGTATATCATTAATATTAATGTAGAAATATGGTTTAATATTTTCATTCAAAAGCCGTTGTTCTTGGTATTCCCTTGCGTCGATATAAATACAAACGTTCTTGTAGCCCTAAACTCATAACAATTAAGGAAGATATTTCAGAATATATAACAATAAGAAACTATCCTAAATTACTTTCCCACTAATTAAAAGGATATTGTATGAAGATTATTAATTGGTCGGTGTATAATGATGACGAAATAAAAATTAAAGTTTTTTTGTAAGTTGAATATCTGATTGAGTTTAGGTTATGCTTTGGATATGGAAAGTTTGTGGTTCATTTAGGCCTTTTGGATAGGTTATGTCCCTTGTTTCTTGCTTTAATAGCTTTGTTGGGTTTTTTTTTACCGATATACGGTTAAACTTACGCGCCCCCAAATCTCTTTCACAAAGGAGATTAACCTAGTTTTTTATAGACCTTCGACGACTCCGCCTCCATCGCGGACTCGCCGACTGCTGTTTTTGAAAGCTTCTCTACGAAGACTTAATCAAGTTTTTGTCTTTCTCTCCTCCATGAATTTGTTTTCAGCCGAATTGAATTGCTGGAAATCTTGTGAAAAAAATGATTTCATCACTGCCAACGATATCAATGGAAACTCGACGGTAACAACTGATCCTCACTGGCCATATTTGAACCGGTGGAAGGAAACTAAAGCACATTATCCACCATATTCAGATGCACAAGCTTTTATAAGAAAAATGTTTCATATTCAACTCCTCATTCGATTGCTTCTGAAGACAAAGGTTCTCCACCCTAGCCCAAGCAGCCTCTTCTCCACGAATCTCCTGGTGAACATAGTCTCAGGTGAGGTTCGATCAACCTCTTCACCAATTCTCAAAGAAGCTTGGAGTGTCCCGCTTAATCTTCAACCAAGAACTGATACAACTCGAAAGAAATCAAGTATAGAGGGTGCTATTAATTTCCCATTGGCTATAAAAATGGATCCCTCTTCAAGATACAATTCCTAAAGTAATAATTCCAAGTCAAGTTTTTCTACAAGGTCTTGAGTATCATAAGGAATATATCCTTGGTCAATTTTACAGATGTAATCCTCCGCCTGGTGGATTGGTTCATGCAGTTGTTAATAAAATTTAGAGTAAGAAGTGCAAAACTTTTATTCGCAATTTAGGTGATTAAAAATTCATCTTTCACATTCTGGATGCTTCAACAAGGACTTGGGTGCTTCAACGAGGACTTTGGCTTATTGATGATTGTTTTATGTTTGTGGCACCTTGGACTCCTACAGATTCTTTTGACATTCCTGGAATTTCAACGGTTCCTGTATGGGTAACTCTAAAAAATATTCCAAATGTGTTGTACTCTATTTATGGAATTAGTCATATTGCTTCGGCTCTTGGTGCTCCCATGGCTACATTCGAACCAAGACTTGATCATACTCTTTTGGGAGAGGCAAAAATATTGGTTGAAGTAGAGTTAAGTAAAGTCTTTCCCCCAAAGATTGCAGTTGCAGATGAAAAAGGTGGCTTATGGATGGTAGATGTTGAGTATGTATTGGTTCCCTCGAAAGGTGGTTCATGTGGACAACTAGGTCATAAGATTTCTCGATGTATGCAACAACTTCCATCATCCAAGATAAAAGCTTCCGACTCAATTTCACTTTGGACAATTCAATTAGTGAATTAAATACAAAAAATCACTTAAGTCATCTCACATGATGTGATTCTTCATAGTATACGTGCTGATATTATTTGTGTGGGAGATATTTCTGTATCAGTGGATTCCAAAAGATATAGCACGTGACTGTCATCATGACCATGTTTCTTTGAAAGAATGCACTATACCGACTTAAGAGCTATCAGTTGAGAATGTTCTTGGTACCAACCAGTTTGCCGCTTTGGAGTCTTCTGAGAGGGTAGAAGATTCACATGTTTTAGATCTCGAGTTTGAGGACCTGTGTGATATCTTTACCCCCACCAGCCCAAAGATTTCTTCGCGAACGACCAGTCAAACCATCTACCAAATTCAAAGAAATGCAAACATTTTTAAAATTTGGTGGACGTGGTAATCGAGGGCGTGGAAACCATGGTGGACGTGGCTACTTAACCTTCTCAAATTAGTTTTTCTAATTTTAGCTCTTTATCATTATGTCATCTTTTAAAAACTTAATGTTCTTGTGTCATAACGTGTTTTTAATCTATGAAATAAAATATAATTTTAAAAGAAAACATTCAATAAAAGAAAGGTTTGTTAGCAAATATGTCTCTCTAGTTATTTGGTCTTGTTTGGGCTTTAGTGTGGTTGTTTATTGGTTTTGGTTCTACTTCGCTCTATGATATTGTCATTTGCTTTTTCTGGTTTCAGTCATTTACTTAATCGCCTTTAGTGCTTTATAGTAGAGAGTTAGTTACTCCTTTCTCCTACAAGTTAGACTGGTTCGAGGTCTTTTCATTGGTTGGTTTCTCTATTTAGGCCAGCGTTTGCTAACGAATTATATCGTCTTTGCCTTTTTGGTTTTGAGTAAGGTTCTAGACTTTGTTCTCTGTTCTTTCATGTTCGGTAGAGTTGCTCGGGTTCCATCGTAAGGTAGTATATAAATTCACATAAGAAGGACTCGCCAGCTTTTGGTTGACCTTGGAGTTTTCCCTTCACTTGACCTAATCTTTTGGAGTCTTTGGTAGGAATGTCCATTTCGAGTAACAGGTCGGATAATAGCGGGTACGGGTCAGTACGGGTAGTTCGGGTATGAGAAATTAATATCCAAAGCATACCCGTAAAATTATGGATCGGGTAGTGGCGGATACGGTTCGAGTAAGGATCGGGTCGGGTAGTTAAAATCAATACCCGTTTAATGCCCGAACTTGTATTAAATTATATAATTTTGAATAATATGTGTACTAAAATTTAAAAATACTATAATGTTTGATTATAATAATATATCTTTAGTTTAGAAAGTTGAATAAAATAGTAACAAAATTGAAAATATGACATAAAATAAACGATTATGTAAGTTTTTTTACGTTTATTAAATCATATATTTATAATAGCACGATATTTATATTAATTTAGGAAATTATTATCATTATAGTTAAGTTTTGAAAGAATTTTATAAATTTAGTTATGTAAACAAGTAATTCGGGTACTCAAATAATTACCCTTACCCGTTAAAATTTTTTTTCTTGACCCAAACGGGTAATTATTATTACACGTACCCGATCCTTACCCGTAAGTACGAGTCGGGTACATGGCGGATCGGGTTACCCGACCCAAAATGGACAGACCTATTCTTTGGAGTGGTCGCTTGATCCGGCTTCTAGCCATTTTTATGGTCTATTGATCAACCCAAAAATTTAGCTTTGGTAGTTTTCTTATTCTCCTTATATTGGTGTGTCTAATCCTAGAACATCTTTCATCGGTTTAGCTTTCAGAATTGTTGTTCAATTGCCAATGTTATATAAAGACTGTATATCCATCTATGTTTTTAATCCAATAGACGACAATAAAAACAAGGACAATGAAAATTTGGCTAATATAATATTTTTATTTTTGTAGTTTCTTAAAAAGAAATTTTAAATTTTTTGTGTATTTATGTATTTGTTTTAATTGAATGGAATCACACAGAGGATTGTGAATGTGAATTATGCATATATATATATATATAGTGATTTTTGTGTAAATGATAAATTATTTGTATGAATAGTATATTTATTCGTGTGAATGATGTATTGTTTATGTGAATGAAAGAAATAATTCATTTAAAAAAAAACTATTTCTTTAAATTCTTATAAAAAGCATCTATATTCAAATTAATAAATGAAAAAGTATTCTTTTTGTAAAAATACTCAATTTTTAAAACAATTATTAAATTAACTGGAAATAGTCAAATCTAAGAAAATAAGTAACATATCACATATAATTAGAAGAATTAAATACAATATGTGTATTTTGTTTTTTCAAAATTAATTATATTATATTGATTGAAAAAATAATAAGGAAACTAATGACCTGTCACATTTCAGATGACATTTAGTACATTTTTCTTATAGTATTTACTTTAATAGTAATGAAAAGATATTGTGCTTAAAATGGTTAAAATACTTCTCTTATGTAGGTTGACCAAAAAAAAGACTTCCTATTTTGTAGTATTTTCTTTAGTAGTAATGATATGCTTAGTTGGCAGGGGTTGTAATTCTTGATTTATTACAATTTTTTTTACAAATTATAGACTTCAAAGTAGTATTTTTTTCTCTTTTTATATGGATTTAATATAAATGATTTTTTTGGTCAACCAATATAAATGATTTTATCATTGTTATTTTAAGTAAACATTTGATGAAAAGGAAAAAGAGTATGTGAGGCCTAAAAGTTTTAGTACATCGTACATATCTACAACAAGATTTGATGGTCTGGTGATTTTTGTCCTTTCATGGTTTGTCCAGTTGTAAATGGATAACTGTAATCAGATTCGGATTTGAACTCCCCCTTAGGCCCTAACAAGTGTTTATAAAGTAAGTGTATCAAAATTATAGTTTTTATTGGATTTATGTCAGAATTTTAGTTCATTTGGCCAATTGAAGTGGCATGGTGCATATAACTTATATAAATAAATGGATATTTGAGTTAATCATAATGAACTTTTGGGTTTGACGAACTAACTCATTAAGATTTTGAGTTATTCATGATATAATTGTTATGTAAATGTAAGAAATTAAGTAGTAACTAATAAGTAAAATGTGCATATATATGATCAAAAAGTATTGAATACTAATGTAAGTTTCCTTGAGCTTTCACTACATAAACAGATAACAATACGAAAAGTAACGTGTTGTGCGAGTGCTATTTTTTATTTGTTGATATCTAGTTTAGCACATTGATAAAAATTGTATATATGGTTAGAAAGAAGTCTAGATATGAATCAAAACAAGAATTGGGTCGTTGACAAAAGAAAAGAAAAAAACAAGAATTGTGTGTATATTACAAAATAGATGTCTCTAACATCAATGGTCTTTGTTATTTTATCTACTTTTATAGAAATCTTGTATGGATTCTTTACATTTTTATTTTCTAAATTTAAGGCATTTTTATTTTTTATATTTATGTTTATGTCCGAAGAAATTTTATTTTCTCTATATTTTTATATAAACTTTAAATCACCTTGCTCAATTGGTTTATTTGAGCTTAATCAGGCTTTTATTTAGATGTTAAACATGTTATGATATCAACACAATCATAAATTTTTGACAAGCATTCGTTTACATCATGCTGAGAAATAAATACTCTAGACGCGGTTATGTATCCACTTTAGCTTTTCTAATTTGGTGAGATTCATATATTCACACCTCTCGAGCATGAATCAAACCTATGTTTGAATTGAAATTAAGATACTGATGCAAGCTATTCTCTTTTTAATCTGATAGATTTATATATGAAAGAATTTGACAATACGCACTTAACAACTCTCAACACCCATACCAGATCGATGGGCTATACTTAGGACATGTCCAAAGCATAAAAAAATGAAGCCATCGATTAGGACACCGACATTTAGAATAGATAAATAGATGTTTGTTGAAATAAAGGGAAATTTTTAAATAAAAGGGTATTTTTCTTTAGATATTAAGATATTTATGTTGAAACAAAGAGAATTTTGTTAAAACTTTTAAAATTTTATATCATAAGTATCATAAATTATAGATTTTTTTGTATAGATAATATTCATTTGAGGTTCTAAGATATTAAACTAATTTTAATATTTGATTTTTGTCACTTTAATCTTTAAACCATAATGAACCGTCAAGTTAATTTATTAAAATAATGTTTTTTCGAATTTGTATAGAACATCCAGAAACGTTGGAGCGGTACGGGCGATACTTATTCTTCAATGCTTCCCAAAACTCTGAGTGATACAATTATATGTTCACTAGTAGTATATGCATACTTTTCGCTTGTCGTGATTACATAATGGACATTCTATGTGTCATCGGAAAATAACTTAGAAATGAACACAACAAAACTGATAAAGAAACACTAAGAGAATATCCATATGATTTTGATGAGTGTTACTCATATTCAAATTTTTTTACTCTACTGTGTAACATTATACATTTATTTTATCTATTGTACCTTTTACTCAACATAAAACCCGGGAAAAAATACTTAGCAAAAAAGTCTTTCTCTCTCTAAATTTTTTTTCTCCCCGTATTCTCTCTAGCTTTTCTAGAGTTAACCGGCGAGGGAAGAAGAGGAGGAGAATCTCGGCCTTCTCCTGATCACATTCCCGTGCACCGCGTTTCAAGTGGTGGCGGCCAGAGTCTTTCGCCGGATTTCCTTCTCCTAGTTCTTTTTCTTCTGTGCGGCGGAGGAGCTTCACCAAGTCGCGGAAGCGCCCTGTTACGCCGGTGAGACTGGTGTACCTGCGGCGGGCTTGGCTTCGCTCTCCTCTCACGGCGGTTGGCGGTCTTCCCAACGATTGCTTGGCCGAGGCTCTTGTTTAGGGAGTTTCTGGAGCTCCTCTTTTCAAGTTCCCGGCGGATCTCTCCTTCTCTCCGGTAGGTTTCGTCTCCTCTCAGTCGGTGGTGGATGGATCTAGCCATCCTCTTCGCAGCGCCCTTGGAGCTCCTCGCGACGGCAGATCTCGGTGGTTCTCGCCGATTTGCAGTCTCGGTGGTTCTCGCCGATTTGCAGTCTCGGTGACTCCTGTGCTTTCCGGTTGGTTCCGTCCTCTTAGATGCTAGGCGCATGTGGAGACCATCACGGCGTGGTGAACCGGCGATCGATGCTCTTGGTGGCCAATCTTCGAGGTTTTTCCGGTGGAAGGTTGAAGTCGTTCCTGAGGTGTTAGGCGCAGCAGTCCCTGCCCGGTAAGGGGGCCGGTTCGAGGTGGTTGTGGGTGGCCAACCTCGGTTCTCTCAGTTTCGCGGCAGCTGACGGCGGAGGTTGCAGGCGGCGCCTCTTGGAGAATTAGGGTTTTCAGTTTTCGCTAGGGTTTCAAGCCCTTGGGCTTGGGCTGTTTTGGGCTGGGTTTGGGTTTCTGTCGATTTTTTCAAGGCTTCAGTTTTGGGCTTTGCTCAATTGTTTGGGTCTTTGGCCCAAATTTTTTCTCTTTGTAAGGGAATAAGGTTTCTATGGGTTTTTATTTTTTTGGGCCCATAGATAGTTTGCCTTAACTTTAATTTATTAAAGTTAATGTAATCATTTTTATTCTAATGAAATATTTACATTTTATCAACAAAAAAAAACCCGGGAAAAATGAAAATTGAAGGATACAGACACATACAACCTTAACAACAAAAACAACAAAGAAAAGACAAAGACAAAGCCAAATATAAAGACAAAAGACGCTCTGAATACGCAGAAAAGTAAACCTCTCCAACCAAAACGAGAAACTGATCAACACAAGCAACAAGCTAAGCCTCAGGGGTACAGTCAACTGAGGACTAATTCGAAGAGTCCCTATGACAGGTCAAATTTCTACTCGTAGAGAAGAGGTACGGGGACCAATATACGGACAAGGGGAACCAACATACACGAGGGAAACACTCAAAAGCAGCTCGAGCCTAGGCAAAGTCCAGACACCGAAAGAAACGACCGGGGAACGCCAAAATTGGCCTCACCAAGAGAATAGATCGATCAACCATCGGATAGAGAAAAAACCAAATCCTCCTGCATAGCTAGTCACCCCGAGAAAGGGCGGCTACCGACCGAAGACTAAGGAAGATATGAGGCAAAGCTTAGGAGCAAAGCGCGACCGTGCAAACGAGAGACCGAGAAGTAACACCTACCAACTTAAACAATGCAGCAACAACAAACAAAAACCACAAGAAAACCAAAGAAACACAAAGCCCATATTAAAACCAAGAAGGCGAAGTCACGAGGAACATGTAAGCATCAAAGAAAATAACAGACTAGAGGACCCTCAACACCAACCGACCAAAGCACGTCTAACCCTTACCAGTTCCAACAAGGTAACAGGAGAACTGGTGCATCAGCGACTGTGCCCGGTAAAAGGAGAAAACTGAAGCCAAAACAGCCCCTCATCCCAGAACTCAAAGAGACCACCGTTGGTGCACAGAAAGTGATGACTGCGAGGCTAGATGAGGATAAGAGACGCCCCAAAGAAGCCTGAGAGCCCAAGAGGACCACTATATTGCCACTACAACGCGAATAGTGCCGGAAAAGACCCAACCAAACCAAAACAAATAACGTCGAGGACAGAGAGACAAGCGACCAAAACAAATATAGAACCGCCGCTCAAGACCACACTAGATCGGAAAAAGAGAAGAAAGGAAAACTTAGCCCCAAGAACTAAGCTAAGGGTGAGAGTGAGACCAACAAAACACTAGACCTACACCCCTAGAAGGAGCTAACGTGGAAGAAAACCGCACTGACGGTTAGATCCCGGTGCGCCACCACAGCAGAGAAAAAGCCATTACTCCCACCGCCGAGAAAAATTCTCGGATCTCGCCAATCTTGTTTCACCCAAGCTCCAAAACACGACAAAAGTAACTATACATAAAACAAGAGACATAACAGACACCGTAGCCGGCATTGTGGAAGCCAGTGGCCACATACCTAGATTTTAACAATGGTGTCTACTGTTCACGGGATAAAGCTTTGGAGAGATAATAGAGTTTTTTTTGTATTTACTAGTTAAATAACCACCTACTGTGTAACGTTATTCATATCAAACCAAAGAGAGAAAGCTTTCTTTCTTTTGAAGATTTTTATTATAAAAAAAAACAAACATATACAAAGACGCTAATTTTAAACAATTTTGGTAAAAAAATCAAAAGGTAACAAAATTTCTCTAGAGACACAAACTTACCAAAAAAATCTACAGCATATACATGACAAAAACTGTTGGGCCTGGGTTAGCACCCACTCACAGACCCACCGAGAACTCAATTTTATATCCAGACCCGAAAACCTAAAGCCAGCTGACGGGCACCATCCAGAAGAGAAACACGCAAATTCTTGGAGTCACTTTCATCACGGGATCCGCTGCACAGTTATCTAGTTTCTATAAATAGAAACATAAACCCACAGAAGAAGGGAGAGGATCAAAGTCTTCTAGAAAACATCGAAATACTGCTCACAGTAACCATACTACGTAGAACTTAGGGATAGCCTACGGAAGAAAACACAAGATTGCCTCGTCAACTACGCTCAAAGATCTCTCTGCTCAAGATCGCCTCGTTGACCACACAACACTTCAAGATCTTTCTGCTCAAGCTCGCCTCGTCGACTATGCTCCAAGATCTTTCTGCTCAAGCTCGGCTCATCGGCTACACTCCAAGATATCTCTTCTCAAGCCCGCCTTGTCGACCATGCTTAAAGATCTTTCTGCTCAAGCTTGCCTCATCGACTACGCTCCAAGATCTCCCTACTCAAGCTCGCCTCGTTGACCATGCTTCAAGATCTTTCTACTTAAGCTCACCTCGTCGACTATGCTCCAAGATATCTTTACTCAAGATCGCCTCGTCGACCACGCTCCAGGATCTCTCTGCTCATGATCGCCTCATGGAAGACTTCATGCAACTCGCGTTAGACATATTCGCCTCGTCAAGACCCGCCTAGTCGAAACTGCAAGCAAATTTTCATTCATGACAGATTCGCCTCATCGAGACTGCAAGCCAATTTTCACTTAAGATAGATTTTCCTTCTCGAGACCCGCCTCGTCGAAACTGTAAGCCAATTTTCACTCAAGACATATTCGCCTCGTCGAGACTGCAAGCCAGTTTTCACTTAAGATATATTCGCCTTGTCGAAACCCGCCTCGTCGAGACTGCAAGCCAGCTTTCGCTCAAGATAAATTCGCTTTGGCGATACCCACCTCGTCGAAGACCAGTTAACTTTCATTCAAGAAAGATTCGCCTCGTCAAGACTGCATGACAACTTACAAGGAATCCATCTCGTTGACACTACTTTACATTGTTCATCACCCTAAATATTTCTCATCAACGACCCCACATTAAATTACCCTCAACCAAAGTCATCTTGTCGACCCACTTCAATTGCATTCTCCTTTGGCTCGTAGTCACCCCATCGACGACTTCACCATCCTCCCCAAAAGCCTCGTCCGGCCATTAAAGTACTAAAAACAAACATAAGATAACCACTACTCTAAGACCTTAAAGATAAACAAGACCGTGCAAAGAAAAATCATGCATAGTCATTTCAATACAAACTATCTTGAAAAGATTCCAGGCACAAACAACTAAAGACAAAAGCCTAAACACAAAGTATCGAGGACCTCTAATAATCAATGATATTATCTCAACTTATTTAAATAAAAGGTTAGAGAGACACATTTATAACTAAATAATTCTCCTCACACAGTTTTATGATGGCTAATTAGTCATAGTAACACTACGACCAAAGGTAACGCCAAATGCAACAAAAAAAGTAGTTTCCGGAATGAGACAATAAGTAGAAACACAAAATAATTAGGACCTTACGGGCCAAAACACTACTTTCATATAAGAACAAAAAACAAAATAAGTATCAACCGCATCCTACAATCCTACCATGAGAGCCTCAAGAAGGCCTTGACAAAACACCCATCAACCCACTCCGAAAACCTCCTCACCGAGATTAGAAAAGTGTAAGAGAGAAAGGAAATATTGGAACTTTGCAAAAGTAGCTTCTTTTCAGCTTAACCAAACATTTACAGTTTACAGAACTTATATAGTATCAAAATTCATAAGCAACCCTAATGGACCCTTTCTTAATCTATCGACATTTTTCACTCATCTGTAGAGTCGAGTGATCCCAAGAATTCAAAGTTGTTCGACATTGCATAGTGATTTTTCTCAAGTTTGTTGCACACCCTCTAGCTGTCCTCACCTTGTCTTGTTGTATAGCACAAACTTTAAGTGACCGTTGATGATTATGAGGCATTTCTGAAACAAAATGCGACTAGGCCTTGCTTGTTTTGGGCCTGATTTTATTTTGATATGTTTCTGAAACTGAAGACTATGATTCACTTGGTGTCTTTGAGTCCTTTTTGTTTACAGCTGATAGGTCTAGAATTTAATCCTAGTACTAATACTGCAGAAAACATCTCAATGTAGTACAGTATATGGTATCGAATCCACAAAGACCAGATAGTATACTATTCAGTTTCAGTTTCAAATCAAGCTAAAGCATGAATAATAGATTGATTGTGATCAAAACGGTAATTAAAACGATAAAAACTATTAATTAAAAGCGTTAGGCATCATGGAAACCACATGTAATCAGGATTAAAAGTCAATTTATCATTTAGGGATTTTCTTTGAAAATAGTTCTCAACATGAAAGACAAATATGGAATAATGTCCTCTCGGAGTACTAAACCCTATGCTCAAATTATCAGTGACATACTATCGCCGTCTCTTAAATAACAGAACATGCATCAAAGATCAGATTCAATTGTTCATAAGCAATCAAGACAATACTCTCGCAAGAAAAATCACTTATTCATCTAGACTAGATCCAACTTCTAAACCAAATCTTTTTGCGTTTATTAGTCTGATATCAATAAACTAGATGACCAACATAATTCATGCATTAATAACAAGTCTAGACTAAGAACCTAACTATTATTATCCCCTTATGACAAATCTAACAATCAAACCTTGATTTCGCTGGGAAACCCTAAAACCTAATTATGGAACTACTCAGACATTAACATGCAATCACAAATCAAAGTCAAAGAAGAACACATAATTAAAACAAATAGATATATTAGAGAAGGGTTTAGAAATCTTCTCCAAATACAGGTTGAATTTCCTCTCCCTCAGTAATTCTCTCAAACAAGAAAAATAAAGCTTAAGTTCTAAAATCCTAAATCATAATGTATTTATAGGCTAAAAAAAAGTAAAATAATAAAATATGGAACACTTGGATAAGCTTGAGGACTTGATTTGCAAATTGGAAAACTTCTTCTTCTTCTTCTTCTCGGGATAACTTCCTGATCGAGCATAGTGTTGCCCGATCGGGCAATTCACATTAATGCTCGACTCTATTTCTCTTGCTCGATCGATCTCGGATATCGGGTTTTTCTAGGAACATCTGCCCGATCGGGCATATCACCTGCCCGATCGTGCACTTTGTCCGCATCTTTGAATTCTTCTGAAATCTTTTGAAATCTCCTGAAATGCTTCGTTTTGCTCTGACTCAACCCGAACACTTAGAATCCTGAAAAATTTACCAAATATGCAATGAAAACACTCGGAATAATGCTGAATGGCAGACATAAATGCCCACTATTATGCAGCAAAACCGAGTAATATCAACTCCCCCAGACTTAGATCTTTGCTTGTCCTCAAGTAAAGCAAGATTCAATATGGAGATGAGGTTTGAAATGGATCACACATAAACTCACAAAATCTCAAAAACCATAAGTACAGTTTCAATCCAAAAGACATCAATCTCAAACAATTTGACTTAATTGTTTACCACCACAAAACTAACAATCTGTGTCCTACTCTTAATCCCAAATCATTCAAACATCAAATCATATCAACCAGCTCTTTAAATTCAATTAAGTTCATATACTTGCATTCTCACATATGGTATATCAACCAATTTACTCAAATACCTCTTCTATCGAAATGCCCGTACCAAACAGAGCATCAACCGACTTCCGGTCTTGATCATTTTTCCTCCTTCCTCGCTTCTGTCTCTTTTCTTTCTAAAGATTCTCACTTTTCTGCGTTTTTCTTTTCTTTCTTTTTTTATTCTTTTCATGTTCGCATTTTTCTGCGTTTTCATGATTCCAACTGCTTTTCAGTAGCCCGACAATGATTACGGACTTCTAGGTCACGCTTTCAACACTTTTTCTACTGGTTTTTTTATATTTTTCTGAAAGGAGAGAGAGAAAGGACCCGGACCGTACTAAAAGAACTTGTCGGCTTTACAGAACACTGAAGAGCAAGGTACCTAATTCTCAGAGTATATCAACACCATAAGAAAGAATAATTCAGATTTAAATTAGTCCTATCATGGCAGAGCTAGCATCAATTCATCAATAACTCAAAAGACCAGAACTTTCAGAAACAAAACAATCAGTAATCGGGTTCCAATCATAATCTCAGCAAATCATCTAATTTAGTAATCTAGAGAAAGTGAAAACCATACCCTCCCTTGGATTTAATCATCATTGATTTTGATCATGGTTCCTCCGAATCGATAGACTCAGCTAGATTAAAAACAAAAATTTTGAAAATTTTCACCAAAAAGATAAAACATCAAAACGTAGTTATTATCATTACACCCTCCCCTAGACTTCCTTCACACCGTCCCAGTGTGAAAATAAATCCAAGAAAAGGTATTGAAGTAACCAGGATCAATAGTAAAATATGTAATGGTGAAAGTAGATAATATTATACTATAAGAGTTCAAGGGAAAGAGATGTACTAAAGGTGAATTGCTCCCAAATCTGTTCTAAACTCCTTTGCCTCCTTTGTTATGCCTGCAAAAAGAAAAACACTCAAGAGAAGTTTGAGTAATGGTTAAACAGCGATTTGAGCAATGATAACTTAAAAACTAACAAGAATCAGCTGTAGAGAAACCATTAAGGCATTATGATCGAGCAATACTAATAAAAAATTAGCAAGAATCATATATGATAGGCATAATCCAGAACAGTTACAGCAATCCTTCCAGTATCACATAATCAATTGGTAAGTAATGAGCAATGATCAAGCAGTACTAATTATAATTAGCAAGAATCAAGAATTTACTTAATGAGTAAAACCAATCAATCATGAATCTAAAATCAAGTCAAGTGAGAACACAAGAACGATGGTAAATGGTGAGCAATGATCTAAGCAATACTAATCAGAATTAGCAAGAATCAAGAGAGAAACCATCCTAAAAGCTAAAAATTCAAGTGAAAAAGATGAGTAAGGAGATTAGATAAGAGATAATTCGGAACGTCTTGAAGAATATTCACCAGTAATTACCTGAAACACTTAAGACTCAAAACTAAAAATAAGTAAGTTAAGACTGACACAAAATTGAAAAACAACGAAACTAGGCTCTAAATATAGTGGGTTGCCTCCCACTCAACGCTTTGTTTAACGTCACTTAGCTTGACGGTACTTGCCTCTAACTAGGAATATAATCAACATCCAGCGATGTTCCATAACAAGCTCCAAATCCAGACATCTTTAACTTCAGTTGCTTCTCCATAACATCCTTTGCAACCTCAATCCCTTTTGCTTTGAACTCCGGGGTGAGTAAAACTCAAAAATTTGAGAAGGGTTTTGAGAACCCTTTACTTTTCACCTTGTACTCAATTGTATCCCCAACTATTGCTTGAGGGATCAAAGTTACTTGAGAGTCTTTCTTTACCTACTTTGGTTTTACTTTCACCTTCTCCTTAACTTTTGGATTTCAACTCCTTGTTGAGATTGGACGCTCTTTGTGTACGACTTTAGCAACTACACATTTAGGATCCGGTTCAATATGAACTCCTCCTCTTTTACTATAGTTATCCTAAAGATCCCTTTTGAAAGAATCGCTGGATAGAAAAACCACTTCTTGATATTTTTCGGAGATATTCTCTAATTGGGTAAATCAACACCAGCTCCTAAGGTTGCAAGAAAGGGTCTCCCAAGAATCAAAGGTCCATGTGGATGCTCATTCACCCCCCAATATGTGGAAATCAACCGGAACTAAGCAATGTCAAACTTGTACCAATAGATTCGAGACAAAGCCACTGGAAGAGACAGTTGAATCATTAGCAAGCGTGACATTCATGTGAGATGGTTTGATACCTAATAATCCCAATCGTTCTGAAACAGTCATTTACATATCGCTCGCATTAGCTCCAGTATCACAGAGAGGATCTGTGAATTCTATCCCATTTATCGAACAAGGAACTAAGAATTCCCCTGGATCTTATGAAGCTTCCTAAGTGGATTAGGTGGCTTCCCAATCATCTCACCATCTTCAAAATCTGATATGGGCTTTGTAGGTTGCATTGGAAAAGGAATTCTCGGTTTGTAAACAGTTTCCGCAATTTTAGGTTCCAGGGACTTTTGCTCGATCGGGCACTTTTCTCTGGGAATTCTCCAGATTTAGGGATCGATCGGGCAAGTGATGTGCCCGATCAATCAAAAGTTCCCAAAATTTTGGTACAAGGTTGCTCGATCGGGCTAAGGGTGCCCAATCGTTTTCTTTCTCTGGAATCAGTTTTCCCGATTGGACAAGGGATGCTCGATCGGGCAAGGGATGCTCGATCGGGCAGATGCTTCTACATCAATTGCCATCTTCTCCAAATTTGCAGCTTTTCCCAAATCATCAGTTTTTTCCTCTGAATTTCCCACCAAAGTCTTGCAATACCCCTTTGGATTCTCCTCAGCTTTCCCAGGAAAGACACCAGCTTGTCTTTTCACTATTTCAAATTTCTGAGCAACTTGTACATCCAAATGCTTCACATGAGTTGATAGTGCTTCAAATTTTTGGTTCAACTCTTTCACCTCTCCCTGGATCATTGTTTGGAAATTTTGCTGACTTTCCATAAGTTCCTTAAACATCATCTCAACTGAATGACCTTGTTGAGGTTGTTGAAATACAGGCTGAGCGGTTTATGGAAAACCGCATGAATTAGAATTCTACACAAAGGGCTTTTGTTGCTATGGATAATGTTGATCTTGGGGGTTTTCAACGTTGCTACTTCTCCAAGATAGGTGGGGATGAGTCTTGTTAAAGCCTTGATTATAACCTTGATTGCAGACCCATTGACCTTGAGCATTGATGTAACTAACTTCCTTCTCAACTCCACCAATATTCTGCTCTTGAACTGCAAAGCAATCAACTTCAAAATATTCTACAACACCAACTTGTTTCTGATTTTGACATTTTAGAAGCTGAGTGATTAGTCTTTTCATCTATGAGAATTCTCCTTTCAGCTCTGAGATTTCTGAGTTAGCAGCCAAAATAGGAACCTTCGTTCGACAATCAAACTCAGGGAAATGATTGCTATTACTAGCTGCTAGATTCTCTATTAGGCGATAGGCATCTGGAACTGGCTTCTGCATAAAGTCTCCATCGCTTGTTGTATCTAAGGACAACTGATAATTCTGTTCAATTCCTCTATAAAAGGTATTGAGATGACTTACATCTGAGAAACTGTGGTGTGGATAATCACGAAGCAGCTCTTTGGATCGCTCCCACTATTCATAGAATGATTCCACCGAGTTTTGAGCAAAAGAAGAGATCTTGTTCCTCAAGGTGTTGGTACTGGTGGTACTGAAGAACTGATTTATAAACCTGGCTTTGCAATCATCCCATGTGACTATAGATCCAGCATGTAGAGACTTCAGCCAGCAAAGTACTCTTTCATCTAAAGAATGACAGAACATACTGCAATGCATGAAATCGCTGGTCACTCCATTGAGCTTAATGGTGCTGTAGATATCCTCAAAAACGTCAATATGATCCATTGGGTGCTCACTTGGTAGACCACTGAATTGGTGGTTACGGATCATCTGAACTAGCTAGATAGGGAATTGGTATTCCCTTTGCTGAGGTTGAGGGGGCTGGATGGGATTCCTGTTAGCATAGTATGCTTGAGGATTGTTGTAGGAACCAACTAGAGGTGGGTTTTGAGCATTGAGCTTGTGAAATCTCTCCAGATCTCCATACAAGGCAAAGTTTCTTGCATCTATGTTCTGAGGATTCTGAGGATTGGGATTTTTCGGTGGAGCTTGGTTGTTATTTGCTCCTTGTTCGCCTGGTAGCACTGGATTGCCGTTACCACCACCTTACGGTTGGTTAATCAGTTGATTGAGTCCAAGAGTAGGTGGATCATTTTGACCTTGGGATCCGCCCGGAATGAGTTGATCAACGTTCCCAGCCATTGAATTAGATGAGCTTGCGTCTTTCTTAGCTTTCCAGTTTGAGCGTTTTGTCCTAGCAAGTTCCGAGTTACTAAGGCTTAGCAATTGAAAAGATTTGTCAGATCTTCTGATCATACACATGTAAAACACAAACAAGCAGAAAAGAACGAGATGAGTACTGAAAAATAAAACTTTAGACTAGATTCTAATAAGAAACTTTTTAAAAGGCACTATTGCTCTCCGGAAACGGCGCCAAAATTCTGATAGGTCTAGAATTTAATCCTAGTACTAATATTGCAGAGAACAGCTCAATGTAGCACAGTATAGGGTATCGAATCCACAGAGACCATATAGTAAACTATTCAGTTTCAGTTTCAAATAAAGCTAAAGCAGGAATAATAGATTGATTGTGATCAAAACGGTAATTAAAACGACTAAAAACTATTAATTAAAAGTGTTAGGCATCAGGGAAACCACATGTAATCAGGATTAAAAGTCAATTTATCATTTAGGGATTTTCTTTTAAAATAGTTCTCAACATGAAAGACAAATATGGAATAATATCCTCTCGGAGTACTAAACCCTATGCTCAAATTATCAGAGACATGCTATCACCGTCTCTTAAATAACAGAACATGCATCAAAGATCATATTCAATTGTTCACAAGCAATCAAGACAATACTCTCGCAAGCAAAATCACTTATTCATCTAGACTAGATCCAACTTCTAAACCAAATCTCTTTGCGTTTATTAGTCTAATATCAATAAACTAGATGACCAACATAATTCATGCATTAATAACAAGTCTAGACTAAGAACCTAACAATTACTATCCAATTATGACAAATCTAACAATCAAACCCTGATTTTCCTGGGAAACCCTAAAACCTAACTATGGAACTATTCAGACATTAACATGCAATCACAAATCAAAGTCAAAGAAGAAAATATAATTAAAACAAATAGATATATTAGAAAAGGATTCAGAAATCTTCTCCAACTACAGGTTGAATCTCCTCTCCCTCAGTAATTCTCTTAGACAATAAAATAAAGCTTAAGTTCTAAAAGCCTAAATCCTAATGTATTTATAGGCTAAAAAAGTAAAATAATAAAGTATGGAAAACTTGGATAAGCTTGAGGACTTGATTTGCAAATTGGAAAACTTCTTCTTCTTCTTCTTCTTCTCGGGATAAGTGCCCGATCGAGCATAGTGTTTCTCGATCGGGCAATTCACATTATTGCTCGACTCTATTTCTCTTGCTCTATCGATCTCGGATTTCAAGTTTTTCCAGGAACATCTGCCCGATCGGGCATATCACCTGCCTGATCGTGCACTTTGTCCGCATCTTTGAATTCTTCTGAAATCTCCTAAAATCTCCTAAAATGCTTCATTTTTCTCTGAATCAACCCGAACACTTAGAATCCTGAAAAATCTACCAAATATGCAATGAAAGCACTCAGAATAATGCAGAATAGTAAACTTAAATGCCCACTATTATGCATCAAAACCAAGTAATATCAACAACCTCCCTCAAACTTGGTGTGGGTGGTAAGGCAACACCAATTTTAAATCTTAAATCAACAAATGGCTTGTAAGGTAATGACTTGGTGTAAATATCAGTTATTTGATGATGCGCAGGAACATGTGTGACTATTACATAACCCAAAGCAACTTTCTCCCGAATATAGTGATGATCAACTTCAACGTGTTTAATTATAGCATGAAAAGCAATATTAGCTTTGAGATATACAACTAATAGGCTATCATAGAAGACTTATGGTGTTGTGTGAAGTGGTATATTCATTTCCTTAAGTACTTGACATAATGATAGGTTCAAGATTTTAATCTTAAATCTACATTGCAGAGAACAGATCCTCGTAGTATAATAAAGGGTCGATTTTCCAAGAGACCAGATTGTGCGACTCTCAGTTAAACTTTCGTCTCTAGATAAGACAATAACTAAAAGTAGATTTTGATTTTTTTAAAGAAAATAATTAAAAGATAGTAATTTAATGTGGTTTTTAAGAAATTAGAGAAAACGCTAAGCGTTAGGGAATTTCACATGTTATCAGGTTTTGAAATTCAGGTTGACATGCAAGTTTATTTATGAAAGTGGTTCGCAACTCAAAAGACAATTATTGGCTAATCGCTTTCCAAAATATTAGACCCCTAAAATCGAACTACCCAAATACAAACTCCCCGCCGTATTTAAACAATTCAATCATGCAATAAATTCAGATTTGATATGTTCATAAGCATCAAAGACAATACTTCCGCAAGTAGAGACACTTACTCATCTAGACTAGGTCAAGTTTCTAAACCAAATCCCTTTGTATTTATTAACCTAATATCATGAATTAGGTGATCAGGCTAATTCAAGCAATGATTTCAGATCTAAACTAAGAACCTACCAATTCATATCCATAATGTCCAACCCTAATAATCAATCCCTAATTTCCCCGGGATAAACCCTAAAACCTAACAAAGTGACTACTCATACATAACTAAGAAATCAACAATCATCATCATAAGAAACACATGAGAAAATCAAATTGAATAAAAAAGAGTTTAGAAATCTTTTCCAATACAAAGAAGATCCCTTCTCTCTGAAAAATTCTCAAAATAATTGTGATTGTAAATTGTGTTATGTGTGTTTTTTCCCAAACTAAGCCTAAAGATATTTATAATAATAATAAAAACCTAATCTAATAAGGAAAACTCATAATAAGTCTTGAGGACGAATGCGTCTTTTTGATAATTTCCAAGTTGACTCGGGTGTTGGGATCGATCGATCCAGGTATAGATTGATCGATCCATCACTCTTCATCTTCCGAGATCGATCGATCCAAGATGAGATCGATCTATCTTATTTTCCCTAGATCTCCTGGTGTGTTTTGGATCGATCGATATAGGCATGGATCGATTGATCTCCCTTCATATGATTCCCAGATCGATCCTTTTCACTTGGGTTTGATCCATTCATTAACTATTTGTTTATTTGCACCTGAAATCTTCTGAAAACCATCATTTTTGCTCCAGAACGTCTTAGACACCTAAATTCCTGAAAACATACCAAAAACATGTGGAAAACACTCGAATGATGCCAAATAGCAAATATATATACCCACTATAAAGCATCAAAATCGAGTGATATCACATAACCATGTCAATTCTGATACTCAGCCTCTGTTGAGCTTCTTGAGACGATTTGGTTCTTCCTAGAAGATAAAGAAATCATATTAGTTCCTAGGTAGGTGAAGTATCCACCTGTAGATCTTCTAGTTGTTGGACAATCAACCCAATCACTATCAATATAGGCTCTAAGAGTGAAGCCTGCAACTTTTGTGAAGGTAATTCCCATTTTTTGGTTCCTTTGATGTAACGAATGATCATTTTCAGAAGTGCAAAATTGGAAACAGTTGGAAAATGCATATTTTGGCAAACATAGTTGACAAAGAATCGTATATCTAGCCTTGTGAGAGTGAGATACTGCAGTTTGCCTGCAAGGCTTCTAAAATCGGTTGGATTTGGGAATGGATCTTGTTGATTGGGAACTTTGTTCATCTAGATAGATAGTGGTGTTGGCATATGAGTGCAATGAGTCATTCCAGCGACAGCCAATAAGTCATCTGCATATTGTTAATGTGAAAGAAACATGCCACCACTATGATGTTAAATATGAATTCCCAAACGTAGTGTAGCTTACCAAGATCTTTCATCATGTATTGATTGTTCATCTCTGATAATAGCCTTTGTAGTGTGCTTGAGCTATTTACAGTTTCTACCATATCATCTACATAAAGTAACAATATTATGACATCCTTTCCTTTCTTGTAGATGAACAGAGAAGGGTCTTTAAGGCTGCACACAAAACCAAATTCAAGTAAGTAATTACTAAATTTATCAAATCATATCCTTGGAGACTGTTTTAAACCATAAAGGGATTTGTACAATTTGCACACATGACTTGACTTAGCTTGATCCACAAAGCCAGCTAGTTGAACCATATATATTGCTTCACTCAATTTTCCATGTAAGAAGGCATTTGTTACATCCATTTGCTTTAGTTCCCAGTTCATCATTGTTACTGTATGCAGAACCAGTCTGATGGTGGCTGATCTAATTACTAGATTGTATGTTTCCAGGTAATCTATCCCTTCTGCCTGATTAAATCCCTTATCCACTAACATGGCCTTTAGTTTATCAAGCGTTCCATCTGCTTTTAACTTAGTTCTGAACACTCACTTACTTCCAAGAACATTCATATGGGGTTCATATGGTATCGGTGACAAAGTTTTTGTTTCTATGCATATTTGGATTTCACTTTGCATAGCTTCAGTCCAGCTTGCATCTTTCAAGGCTGTAGTGATTGTTTTTGGCTCAAGGTATGCAATATTATGTGATAAGTAATCATACTTAGGATTAGGATTGATTATTCCAGCTTTTAGCCGAGTCATCATCTGATGTCCTTTTGGTTGTGAATTAATGTCAGATTGAGTTATTGATTGTGAGTTGTTGGTGTCACTTAATGGTGATCTTGAACTATCATTGTTGATTGGTGACTGTGTGCTTGCTCGATTTGGTGAATGTGTTGTAGCTTGAGATGTTGTTTCTGAACTGGTATTAAATTTTGGTGATTGTGTATTTGTCCTGCTTGGTGAATACAAGAAGTTGGTGCCTATAGGATAAGGTTCTAAGCCTGTCGTACACTCAAGACTTTCTGATTCACTAGCAGTAGACACACCACCACTTAATTCATTCATTGCACTTATGGATGTTATGATGTGGAAGCTGACTCTCTGACTTGCTTATTGATTCTTCTGAGAGATAAGGTAGAGGAGAATGTTGAAATGTCTTAATGACTGAATCTACTGAGAGATGAGGCAGAGGGGACTATTGTTGTTGGTTAGGAGTCATTGCACATTGTTGAGGATGGTTTTGAATTATCACTAACTCAATATGTTCTTCTGTAGGTATACTACTTGATGTCTGTGCACTATGTTTAAAACCTTTGTACCAGTCTGATGTGAGACCACGAGTTGGCTTTCGTAACAGATGTTGATATGTATAGTTGAATCAAGATTTAACAAGTAGGTTTAATCTTTGATCTTGTGGGCAAGCTAGATGATCTCAAGAGAAATTTCATATATCATTAGAAGAGCAGTTACATGAGTATGTATAGTAATATGTGCTTAAAAACCCTAATTGCATGTTTCGAACTAAATGGGCTTTTTAAGAGACAGGCCCAGCTCGTCAGATCGGCCCACCTCGTCTCAAGTATTCTAGGTCATTGCCCACCTGGGCCTTTAGCTGAAATGGGCTTTTGAGTGGGTGTTAAACCCGGTATCAACAGTTAGTCCCCCCAGGTCGGCGATGGTGCAGCAAATCGTCGATCGAGCTTGATAAATAAAAGTTTATATCATCTGAAGTGCATTTAATGCTCCTATAGCCTTTTGTGAATCGTTTTCGTAGGGGAAATCTGAAGCGTCGCATCCATCCCTAGATTCCCAGGCGCAATGATGCCTTTTCTTGGTAACCACCATCTTCCAAGGATATAAATACCCCTTCGTGTCTTTATTTTTACATTTCACCTTTTCCAAAATTTTCTCCATAGGTACAAACTCTCTCCCTTCTCTCTTCTTTCTCTCTCTCTACAATATTTTCAGCTCGGTAATATCACCGAATTTAAACTATGTCTTTCCCATGTTAAAACCTTAATGAGCCTTCTGCCTCCCGTGACGATCTGAGTATCGCTGAGATAGAAGTTACCCCCGAAGAAAGGGTTTCTCAAGGCAACTGGATCCAATCTGATGACGAGCTTACATGTCTCTTCCCCACCAAGTGCTCAGAGAAAACTCTTCGAGATCTTGCTCGAGATTTTGCCTTATTCAACAGGATTCCTTTCATGATTCCCAAACCTCAACAACGACCTTGGGATTGCCCCCAAGGTTACGTTTGTCTTTACGGGTCCCTTTTTAGGAAATGTCACAAATGGCTTCCTCTGCCAAAGTTGTTGATCTTATAATGTGCGAGACGGAAGATCGCCATCCCACAACTATATGTTGCCTCAATCCGGTACATGGTAGCTCTTCTGGCACTTAGTCATGAATTCGGGGTGGAGATCAACGTTAGGTTCCTAGAGAATTTATCATCAATCAACCCAATGACCCAAAAAAGACGAAGCTGAACACATGCTTTGTGTATATCAATTTTAAACCCAAATACAAGTTATTGTACACCAAGTCTGACATGAAGATCTACGATTGGAAGGGGAGATAATTTTTCCTAAAGGTCGTCCCGAAGTCTGTGGGCGACGTAGGAAGGATCTTGAAAAGGAAACGGGCGGAAACTTTTGGTAGATACCACCTAGGAAAAGATGCACTGTAAGTTGTATAAATCTGGCGATCTTAACCTAAAGTTTGTTACGTTGTTTGCAGAACTCCATCTCAACTCCGGTCCTTTTCCACCGAACTTTCTTGAAGAATTTAAAAGGATTCGTAACGCAGGGATTGCCGACATCAAGGATTTTGACGGAAAACGCATTCGACAGAGCATCTCGTTCATTAATTCGGGTAGGGGATTCGAGGTGTCTCCCTTTTTAATAATTCAATTTTATTGACGTCAATCTGTCACTTTTCATCCAGTTGGGAACTCAATATCTGATCCATCAAAAAGAACAAAAGAATGGGTCGTCCAAAGCTGCCAGTTGACTATTCTGCCGAGCTGGAGAAATCTTCTGCCTCAAAGCGAAAACAGGTGATGGCCTTTTCTTCTACTGTTAGTGAAGATATCTGCCCTCCCTTAGTGAACAAGAGGAGGCGTCCATCCAACTGTGATTTCCGAGCACCCGATGTGGAGGGTTCGAACCTAGTTATTGTTCCTGCTGGGGAACAAGTTTCAAGGGAAGAATTTCCTGCTGAGGAACAAGTGATGAATGACGGCATTCCTGCTGAGGATTGCCAAGAGAAAGAGAGTGCTTCTGCTGAGGGGCATCACGGTGTTCTTTCTGAGGGAACATCAACAGTGGCAGATGCTCCTACTGCTGGTTTAACCATCCCACCACCTGCTGAAACTAGCAGAATTCCTACGGTTTCCCAGATCCTAAACAAGATGACCGCAGATCTGGATCATGTGGACAGTGGGTTGGGAACTTTCGCCCAAGAAGTTGAAGACCTTCTTAATGATGATGATGATAAGGAAGATGAGCCTGAGCTCGAGGTCGACGATGATGGTGAAATGGAAGGTTTGGAGGGTGATTTGGATGATGCTGGGGAGCCTCGAGATGTTGAGGGGGGAAGCTCCTAGACGATGAGACACAACAACTCAAATAGTAGTTGGGCGTTCTTGTTTACACATAGAGGTATGCCATTCGCGCAGGACAAAAACTCATGTTCTGGTTTAGTGAATCGTCTCGGGGCCAACGATTTGATTATCCCTTCTGTAGATCGGATGATGTCACCCAAGATTTATGAAGCTCTGTCTCGGAAAGCATGTCAGGTAGATCGTTGTTTTCTCCTACTTTATTTTTTGAACTTATACGTTTTGACCTTGTTACTGTTTGAGCCTTATGAGAATAAAATCCAAGCCTTAACTGGTAGTGAGGGCGAGCTGGTCAGACTCTCAAAGCTAGTCGACCAAGGTAAAAAACGGATCACCGAGGATCGGCTTTAGCTGCAAAAACAAGAAGATGTTATCAAGCAGCTCACTATCCAGATTGCTGCCACGAAGAAGATGCTGAATGACACGGCAAAATCTACTACCGACGACCTCGCTGCCCTAAGAGTTGAAGCTAAAGCTACTCAGGAGAAATAGGCAATAGAGCTCGGTAATCTGTAGGCGGCCCAGGATCAAGCTAGTGCTGAATTCACCGAACTGAGGGAAGCCAATGTTGCTCTCGAGATGCTGCATAAGAGTGAGATGAAGAGGCTTCGCCTTTCTCTAGCCTCTCAAGTAGTGCTAGCGCGACGAGACACTCAGGTTGAATAAGAAACAAAGCTCGAGAAGGTTCAGCGTCACGTCAAGGACCGGGACAAGCCTGATCATATCATCCATCTTTATGCCCAGGCCAAAGGGAGTTTGAATTGTGTTCGACATATAGTGGCCGAAGGTGGTGTGGTACCTGCGAGATCATGTTGAAGCTCGAAGCTGACTTTGAGGGGTACAAGGCTCAGTTCGAGAAATTTGACATATCCGACATGTCGGCTGAGGGTTTTTGCTTCAGGCCTATGTTTAACGAGCACGGTTTGAACCTAGTGCGGTCTGTCCAAAGGGGTTCTGATACTTCTGCTGAAGCCGAGTCTACTGCTCCAGGGACGCCGAGGGTGTAGTTGTTCCTTTGGAGCAGCTTTCATGGGTTTCTTAGGGTTGGGGTCATCTTTTCTTGTAACTCTTGTGTTCCTTTGGTGGTTTTCACGTTTTTCTTAGGGTTTGGATCTGTCATGCTTGTCGGCTAGTTCTATGTTGCATATTCGTATGATGTTTGGACCTTATAAGGGTTTTTGTTTTTTTGACTCGAGAATCTGTTAGGTCTTCATTTCTTTTCTTGAACAATGCAATATCGGTGTTATTTTTGGTAATGGAAAATAGAGCTTTTGCTCGGTAGATTCTTTTTGCTATGTTTGCCGCCCTTGTAATTTCGTTCGATCAATGCGTAAGGTGTAGCTTGGCGGTTATTATCCGATATGAGCTCAGGCTGCAAACCATTGTCTCTTATTGGTACTTTTACGTTTTTAGCTAGGATGAGAAATCTTTGATCTCGTCATATATTTAATTGCGGGTGAAGTAGGCGAGTCGGAGCTTGGCCTCTCTCTCTTTTTAACTAAATGGATGTTTCTCTAGTTCATGTGCAAACTGAACATCCATCCGATCAAAAGCTTGAAAAGAAACGACCTGCAGATTGTTCTTCCTAGCGAATGATCTGTTGACAAGAAACTTTAGTCTTGTCTTATACTCTCAGTAGGAGTACGCGAGTCAGAACTCGAATTTTATGTGGAGATTTAGGCTCGAACGTGGTTACTTTGTATACGCCCAATACTCGTCTTTAGGAGTACGTGAGTCGGAACTCAACTTTTTATGTTGATACTTACACTCAAACATGGTTACTTTGACCTCGTCAAATACTCATCTTTAGAAGTACGCGAGGTGTATCTCGGCTTTGTTAATGGTCTTTGCATCCATGACGAGAAAACTTCGATCTCGCTGACATTCCCGTTTAGTGTAGGATATGTGCGAGTCATGGCTCGGCTTTTTATTTTGTTTTATTATTTGTTACTTTGGGAGTTTCGGAGGTGGGAAAAGTGCCAATACTAGAATTTGAGAACTATTAGACATGAAACCAAAGATGGTTTTCATTAATTGAAATAGCTGCACCCAGTGGGTTGCCTACGTACCCTGATAATAGGGATCAAGCCAGATCGTAGTTCACGATACAATGGAACTTAATAATATAACTTCTTAAGTTTGGTAGCATTCTAGGAGTTCGGAATTGGAGTTCCGTATTTGGTCTTGAGCTCGTAGACTACTGGCTTGACTATCTTGGAAACTTCGTAAGGGCCTTCCCACCAAGCTCCCAGCTTGCCGGCGTTCTCTTCTGCTGTATTCGCGTAAGTCATCCATAAGACTAATTCCTCCTCTTCAAATCTTCTCTGTTTCACGCTTTTGTTGTAATATCGCATTATGGTTTGTTGATAGGCGCTTAGTCGTATCAGTGCTTTGTCTCTTATCTCCTCAATATCGTCGAGTGAGTCAAGTAACATTTCGTCGTTTATGGCCTCTTCTTTTGGTAACTTAACTCGATGCAAACTGAATATTGCTGTTGTTGATGGTGCTAAGGCCTCGATTCTATGTGCCAAGGAGAAGGGGGTCTGGTTTCTGGACTTTCGTGGTGTAGTTTGGTAGGACCACAAGACACCGTTTAGCTCGTCGACCCAGAGTCCTTTTTTAGATTCCAGTCTTTTCTTGAGTCCGTCAACTATGGATTTTTTGATGGCTTCGGCCAGTGCGTTCCCTTGGGGGTACCTTGGCGTGGAATGGTTCAACCGGATTTTCCACCTAAGAAAACAGTTAGTAAGCATTTTGTTAGTGTCGAATATTTCAAATTAATTGATAGTGCGACTAGTTCGTCGTCCACCTGTCACAAAACAATTTTTACTGTCTTCGCGCATAAGTTGGTGCCATTGTCTGTCATCATTTCGTACGGGACGCCGTGCCGACATATTATATTTTTCCATATAAAGTCTTGCACATGCAACATTCATATAGCATAGGTCGTTAATGGGAGGTTTTCGGTTCTCGACCGAGGTGAGAGTTTGTGGTAGGTAGTCGTGAAACCTGCTTGGCCTTGACTGCTGAGTATAACTCTGCCTCAACCCATTTCGTGAAATAATCTGTCATTACTAAAGGGAACTTGTTCGTGTCGCTGGCACATCTTGCATTTTTTAGCGTATTCCTAGTTGTCTTGTAGCATCGTTGGCTAGTAGTGTATGTGCTTTTTTATTCTCAAAGCCAGGTAGCATCCGCTAGAATCGCTTCCACTAGCTTCTTCGTGCAACTCGGCGAGGACTTGCTGTATGTCGTCCCCGTTGATGCATCATAGCAAGATTCCTGAAACGGGCCGTTTGTACATATGTCTGTCTTTGATGGTGTATCTTGCGGCTTTAACTTGAAGAAGAAGTGCTCCCCATTTGTTTTCCGGTTCTGTTCCTGTAAGAATATAGTATGTTATCTTGGTGCGCTAGTCGGGTTTCCGTGCTCACTTTGTTCGTGATCGAAAGAGATGAGTTCATCGATGGCATTGGACATCATGCTGGTGATACTTGGTGAGGTTATAAACTCCATTGGAATAGTATGCTTCAAGAAGAGCTCATTGGTAGATGCCATGTTGGCCAAGAAGTCGGTGAGCTGATTCTTGTTTCTTGGGATTTTGGTGAGCTTAAAGCTTTCAAACTCGCTTGCATTCTCTTGAACCATCAGGTGGTATTGTAGCATCCGACCATTTTTTACGGCGTATTCACCACTGAACTGGTTGGTGACGAGCTGAGAGTCGCAGAAAGCATGTATTCTTAGAGCACCGAGTTTTTTGGTGAGTCGTAGTCCGGGTAGGGGTGACTCGTATTCTGCCTTGTTTTTAGATACTTCAAATTTGAAGCGGTAAGCTTGTTCGAGGACCTCGCCGGTATGTGATTGGAGTCAGACACCTGCGCCTGAACCTTGCTTTCGTCAAGAGTCGTCGACGTAAAGATTCCATGTTCCTGGTGAATGAGCTTCATTGTCTGCTTTAAGTGGAGTTTTGGTTATGAAGTCTGCAAGAACCTGAGACTTGGAACATGTACGAGTTCGGTACTCCACATGGTATTCGCTGAGCTTGACTGCCCATTTGGTTAATCTCCCGGACTGATTTGGGCTGTGGAGTATGGTTTGCAGTGGTTGGTTAGTGAGTACGACAGTAGTGTGTGACTAGAAATAGGGTCGCAACTTCTGCAATGCAGATATCACAGCGAGAGCGACTTTCTCGATGGCGAGATACCACTTCTTGGCGTTATTTAGTGACTTGCTTACGTAGAAGATAGGTTTCTGCTTGCCTTGATCTTCCTTTACCAAGATACCACTGACAGCCACCTCGGAAACTACAACATATAAGTAAAGGATTTTGCCGTCTTTGGGTTTGGCGAGTACGGGGGGTGTTGTTAGGTATACCTTGAGCTCGTGGAACGCATCTACGCACTTTTGGTCCCATTCGAAGCTTTTGTTTCCTTTGAGGATCTGGTAAAAGGTAAACTTTTTTCGGTTGATCTCGAGATGAACCTATTTAAAGTTGCGATTCAGCATGTGAGGTTCTGCATTTCTTTCTTCATTCTTGGTGCCGACAGGTCGAGAATGGCGGCGATCTGTTTGGGGTTTACTTTGATCCCCCTTTTTATTATGATGTATCCGAGAAATATTCTTGACGTGACTCTGAAAGTACACTTGGCTGGGTTAAGCTTCATTTCGTAGAGGTTGAGAGTGTCGAAACATTTTGCCAGGTGTTGGACATGACTCTTAGCTTCGGCTGATTTAACCAGCATGTCGTCGATGTACACCTCCATGGATCTGTCGATCTCTTCAGCAAACATCTTGTTTACCAGACGTTGGTAGGTGGCCCCTATGTTCTTGAGTTCGAATGGCATTACTTTGTAGCAGTACGTTCCTCTGTCTGTGATGAAAGTTGTTTTCTCCCGATTTGCAGGAAGCATCATAATTTGGTTGTACCCTAAGAAGGCGTCCATAAAGGATAAAAGCTCGTTGCATGCGGTGGCTTCTACAATCCTGTCTATATGCGGCAAGGGGAAACTGTCTTTTGGGCATGCCTTATTGAGGTTGGTGAAGTCTACGCATACGCGCCACTTGCCATTCTTATTCTTGACGACAACTGGATTTGCTAACTATTTTGGGCATTTGACTTGGTGATTGACCCGACATTCATGATTTTTTCCACCTCATCGTTCACCGCTTGAGAGCGTTCCGCACGTAGCTTACGACATTTCTGCTTTATCGGTTTGTAGGTTGATAAACAAGGATTTGCTAATCCTAAGTCTAGCAAATACTTAAGTTTAATTATGT
>OVBE01000298.1:0-52403 GCA_900406425.1 Iberis pinnata
TCGTAGGCAGGATCAGCTCTATATTGACAAAAAGGAAAAAGGTGTTATACTACAAATTAAACACCAACTAAGTTAATTTGTTCATACCTGTGAAGATGGACCCATGCCTTCTCCAACATTTTCTTGACCTCTGATTCTCAANGATAGCACTCCAGTAATTCGCGCTATCGTGGAGTGCTATCAATACTACTTTTTCTTGTAGTGAACACATGATAAAATATAATAGATATATTAAAAAAGGCTTCATAATCTCTTTTCCAAATACAAGGTTCAAGAATTCTTCTTATAGTAAAAGCTCTCAAAATGCAAAAGTATCCAAGTGTAAAGGAAATAAACCTAAGCCATCAGGCTTTTATAGTCTAAAAAGTAAATAATGAGAAATATGAAAGTTTGGATAAGCTTGGGGTCTTGAATGCAAATTTGGAAATTTTCTTGTTCTTCTCGGGTAGTATGCTCGATCGGGCTCCTAGTATGCTCGATCAAGCACTTCAGTTTTCTGCTCGATCGTTCTTCTGAATGCATGATCGATCTTTATGTCCGGATTTTTCCAGGAGAAAATGCCCGATCGGGCTCCAGTGTTGCCCGATCGGGCTCCAGTGTTGCCCGATTGTGCACTCTATTAGCCACTTTGCTCGATTGATCCCTCAGATGCTCGATCGAGCATTTTGTTCTGCAATTAGCGAACTCTTCTGATTTTCTCTTAAATGCTCTGAAATGCATCTTTTTGCTCCAAAACGACCCGAACACCTAGAATCCTGAAAATATACCAAATATGCAAGGAAAACTCTCAGAATAATGCAGAATAACATACATAAATGCCCAATATTATGCATTAAAACCGAGCAATATCAATTCCTCCAAACTTAGATCTTTGCTTGTCCTCAAGTAAAGAAAGATTTAATCCAGAGAAGAAGTTTGAAAAGGGCCACACAGAAACTCACAAAATCGCAGAACCTTAAACATAGTTTCAAAATTCAAAAGACACCAATCTCAAACAACTACTTTGAATGGATTGTTTACCACCACTAAACCAATAATATGTTTCCTACTCTAAATCGCAAATCAATCAATTTCCAAATCATATCAACCAGCTCTTTAAATTCAATTAACTTCGAGTACATGCATTCTCACCTATGGTATATCAATCAATTTACTCTAGTACCTCTTCTATCTAAATGCCCATACCAAACAGAGCATAAATCAACTTCCGATCCTGATCCTTTTTCTCCCTTTCTCACTTCTATTTTCTTTTTCTTTTTCTTATCTTACTACTTTTCTTTTTTATATTTCTTCGCATTTCTGCGCTTTTCTTTCTTTTCTTTTCATCATTTTTTCTCTTTTTTAGCACCCGACAATTTTTTGGGGTTGACTACGGACTTCTAGGTCACGCTTTCAACCTTTTTCTGAATCGTTTTTTAATTTATGAAGGAAGAGAGAGAAAGGACACGAACCGTACTGAAAAAACTTGTCGGTTTTACAGAATACTGAAGAGCAAGGTACCTAATTTTCATAGTATATCAACACCATAAGCAAGAATAATTTAAGTTCAGATTAAGTCCTATCATGGCAGAGCTAACATCAAATCATCAATAACTCAAAAGATCAGACTTTCAGAAAAAAATCAATCAATAATGGGGGTTTCCAATCATAATTTCAAAAATTAATCTAAGTTAGTAGTCTAGAGAAATCGAATACCATACCCACATTTGGTTAATTATCATCATCGATTTTGATCATAGTTCCTTCGACTGAGCGAATTCAAAACGAAAAATTCGAAAAATATCATCATTTCTGACAAACATCCAAAATAAACGTTAGATATGCGTTAGTACATATCCCCTCCCCCAGATTCACTTCATACCGTCCCTGTGTGAAAATAAATCAGAGATAAGGAGAAAATTCAAAAAGTACCAAAAACATAGAAAATATCAAATAACATGAGTTCTGAGGAAATAGAAAGATACTACAATGAAACGTAAGTGTCTCAATCAGAAGTGTGACTGGATTCATCTACAATCTCTTGCTACTCAGCATGCTCCATCTTGTCATCGCTGTGACGCCTCGGTTGGCGGAAACAACCGGGAACCAACCTCAAAATGCACTGCATCAAGCTGTTGTTGCCTGCTACGAGTCCATAACCCACGCTATCTACTCTTCCTGAGTCATATCATCCCTCACCGGTTGGAGCATGTACTCCTCGTGATCCTTTGGAGCCTCAGCATCTGGACTCGGAGCTCGGGCTTACCGCTGGTTGAGTCGTCTTCGTCCTGAATTTCTCTGTACATCGAGAACTACAGAAGGAGGGCGGTTGAGATGTTCAATACCTGGTAGAAACTAGAAATTGGTAAAGGAGGTCATGTTGGTCAAGTCGGGCTTTGGTAAGTGGATCTCACAAATATGTCCATCCAAGTCCTCATAAAGATAATCCCTAAACCAAGAAAACTGTTTCGTGTTTGATATGAACTTCTCATCCACCATGTTTGTCGTTGGCTCTGGAGGAAAAAGCTCGAGTGGAATTCCCACAGCTTGTAAAATTGGGATAACTAAGCTACCCATCACCTCTATCCTCTTCGGGTTCTTCAAAGCAGCAAAGTTCCTCTCATCAGAGACTTGAGCAAATAACCAACCCATGTTTGCATCGAGAGTGTGTCTATCCATATCAATCGTGTAAGTGTCCAGAGTCAAGCGGCTAAGAGCGTAATGAAGAAGCTCTAGCTCTTGGTTTATAGTGGAACTGGCCTCTTTCTTCCCATATAAGAGGTGGCTCAAGATCTTAATGGTAAAACGAATAGATGGGGTGCGGATTAGAGTGAGCTTCACATTCTTCGAAACAAAGCACCCGCAAGCTATTATCCCCTAAAAAGCATGATGAAAGTAGAACTTGGGGGTCTCGGAAAGGTATCCATTGGGGCGGAAACCGAAGATTGGTCCAAACTTGACTATGGGGATCTTGTAGAGCTTCTCCAAACAAAAGAACTGAACCTATGTCTTAGACTAACGAGGATTCTTAGGATCCTCGTTCACTATGTGGAAAGAGGCCAAGAATTGGCGCGCAAGCTCCGTGTAAAGTGGATACGGCCAAAAGGGGAAACCGCCGAGATCCACATTGGTGAACAAAGTTGCCACGTCTTCATCATTCCCAAGAGTTCGCAAAACAGAATGATCAGCAAATCGTGATGGCACGAATTCAGTCTTGAGCATGGTATTGTAGAACATGCTGTCAAAGTTATCCCATTTGTTTGTTATCTTCCGTGTAGTCCAAGTCTTGTGATTCCACAATTCGGTAACAGAAAAATCGAGGGTGATGTTGCGGAAGAGTTTCTTAACTAGTCTTGTCCAAGGATCCTTTACCAACTTAGGATCAATGGTCGGTTGACTACCCGAGGCAACTCCTTTATGCTTTTCAACAGTTGTGTGTTTCTTAGCCTTCTTAGCAACAGGGGGTCGTGAGTTGCTATTTGACATGTTCCTGAAATGAAAGAACTCAACACTAAAATGAGTTTCATAATAGTTCAAGACATAACAAGCAATGGTTTATCAATAACCGAGCAATGCTAACAAGAGTTATTTAACAAGAATTATCGACATAGAAACCAAGAACATCACATAAATAAGATGATTTAATGATGAACAAACCACGAAATGCATCAAAAATCAATCCTAAGAAAGTTATCAAGAGACAAAGGCAATGTTGAGCAATGATTTAGAGCAATAATCAAACTTAGCAAGAAATCAAGTAAAGAACCATCAAAAGACCGATGTGGAATCAATAAAACTTATAAATCGAAATTGAAGTTTAAAGAACCAAAACCAACACAATTTAGCAACAACAACCATTCTTAAGCCAACCATCGTCATCATTTAAGCACAAACAATCCCCAAACTCGAATTTCTAACAAAAACCCTAAATTCTCAAATCAAAATCAAACAATCTCAACCTAACTCTCAATAAATCAAAATGCATTGTTGAAGTAAGCACAAAATAGAGTAGAAAGGTATCCTAGAGAGCAATTCCAACAACCAAATCCATCTTAGTAGAATTTCCCCAATTATGACCTAATTTACGGAACAAAAATCATGAGTGTAAGGACCGTACCTTGTTCGAATCGATGTGAGAGTGAGAGAATCAAAAAATCCTTGAAAACCGAGTAGAATAGGGTCAAGAATCAAAGAAATCAGTGGAGATTTGAGTGAGATAGAGATTTAAAGTTTGGAGATAGTGTGGGAAGTTTTTGGGAAGAAGATAATGGTGAAAGGGGTGGAATCGCGAAAAAGGTAGGGAAGAGAGAAGAAATCTCGGTTCGAATTAAGAAAAAAATCCGGTTAAAATAGAAACGTAGAATAATTGAGTTGTTTGTAGCGAATCAAAACGATAAAATAGAAACAGTTGTAAGCGATAATATAAAAACGTCAGGCATTAAGGGAAAACCATAGGTAATCAAGTTTAAAAGCCAAAGTTAACATGCAGGATTTTTATTGAAAATAGTTCTCAACATGAAAGACACAAATAGAATAATCTCCTCTCGGAGTATTAAACATTATGCTCAAATTATCAAAAACAACTCTCGCCGTATCTAACTAATTTGATCATGCACTAATGTCCTGATTAAATTGTTCGTAAGAATTTAAGACAATACTCTCGCAAGAAGAAACACTTATTCATCTAGATTAGGTGAGGTTTCTAAATCAAATCTTTTTGTATTCATCAATTTATTATCAAGAACTAGGTGATCAAGCTAATTCGGGCATTAAGAAAAAATCTAGACTAAGAATCTAAAAAATTCAATCCTATATGAATAACCCTAACATTCAAACTTGGTTTCCCTAGGAAACCCTAAAATCTAACTACTGAACTACTCAGACATTGCAAAGGATGAACAAAACAATATCAAAGAAGAACACATGATAAAATAGAATAGATATATTAAAAAGGGTTCATAATCTCTTCTCTAAATACAAGGTTCATGAATTCTTCTCCTAGTAAAAGCTCTCAAAATTGCAAAAGTATCCAATTGTAAAAATAAACCTAAGCCATAAGACTTTTATAGTTTAAAAAGTACATAATTAGAAATATGGAAGTTTGGATAAGCTTGAGGACTTGAATGCAAATTTGGAAATTTTCTTGTTTTTCTCGGGTAGAATGCTCGATCGGGCTCCTAGTATCCTCGATCGAGCACTTCAGTTTTCTGCTCGATCGTTCTTCGGAATGCACAATCGATCTTTATGTCCGGATTTTTCCAGGAGAAAATGTCCGATCGGGCTCCAGTGTTGCCCGATCGTGCACTCTCTTATCCACTTTGCTTGATCGATCCCTCATATGCTCGATCGAGCACTTTGTTATGCAATTAGCGAATTCTCCTGATTTGCTCTAAAATGCATCTTTTTGCCCCAAAACAACCCGAACACCTAGAATCCTGAAAATATACCAAATATGAAAGGAAAACACTCGGAATAATGCAGAATAGCAAACATAAATTCCCACTATTATACATCAAAATCGAGAAATATCAATTCCCAAATCCTTAAGCAATCCTTTGAGCCATATAAGCTCATTTGTCAACTTTCTCATGGCTCTATACTCGGATCCAGCACTGCTACATGAGACAATCTTTTGCTTCTTGCTTTTCTAAGTTACTAAGTATCCTCCAATGAATGTACAATACTCAGTGGTTGACTTCCTATATACTCTATCACCGGCCTATTCCACATCATAATAGCCTATAATCTTAGTGCGTTTGTTACACCCCATCCATATACCTTGGCCTAGAGCTCCCTCGAGATACCTAAGTATTCTCTCTACCATCTTCCAATGATGCTCCATTGGTGTTTGCATATGTTGAGTTATTTGGTTTAATGTAAAACAAATATTTGGACGAGTCATGGTTAAGTAAATAAGCTTATCCACCATTCTCCTATATTGATGTTGATCTTCATATGGTTTATCTTCAAACTCCCCCTCTTGTGTAACTTTATAGCCTTCTTCAAGTGGAGTTTTAGCCGGCTTTGAACCTAACTTCCTGTTTTATTTAGAAGATTAAGTGGGTACTTCCTTTGGGATAGAAATAGCCCATTTTTGGACCTACATACTTTTATTCCAAGTAAGTACTTTAGTTCACCCAAGTCTGTTATATCAAAGACAGATTTGAAAAATGTTTTAGTGTTATAAATTCCCTTCTTATCACTACCCAAGATAATGATATCAACTACATAAATAAGAATGACTACAATACCTTATTTACCTTGTAGAGTGAATATGGTATAATCACCTTCCGATCTAGTAAATCCCTTCTTCATCAAGGTAGAGCTAGGCTTGTGGTACCAAGTTCTTGGAGATTGTTTTAAACCATATATGACCTTTTGAGCCTGAGCACTTTGTTTTGTGGTATTGTCTTCTCAAGGCCGGGTGGAGGATACATACAAACCTCTTCCTCTAGCTCACTTTGGAGGAATGCATTTTTCACATCCATCTGCCAAAGATCCCACGTAAGGTTAGTAGCTAAGTATAGAACAACCCTTACCGTGTGTAACTTGGCCACGATTGCAAAGGTATCTAAGTATTCTTTTCCATATGTTTGTATGAATCCTCTTGAAACAAGTCTAGCTTTGTGTCTCTCCACATCACCATTTCTCTTGTACTTAATCGTGAATACCCACTTGGAGCTCACCGCGCTTTTTCCTTTAGGAAGATCCTCTTCATACTAAGTATGATTTGTTTCCATTGCTCTTAGTTCATTCTCAATAGCTTGTCTCCACTCTTTGTGTTCAATAGCTTCCCCATAAGATCTTGGAACCAAGCATTGATCCATTTTTCCAAGAAATACTTGATGATCTAATGGAAGATGGCTTATGAACAAGTCTTTTGAATCAGATGAGCAATAGCTTTTATGTTGTAGTATACTCTTGTATTAACCCTTTTCGATCTTCTAAGAGTATGATATACATTCTCTTTGGGGTTTTCAACGTCTTTATGAATTGGTTGTTGAGTATATTGGAGCTCTCTAAGTCCTGTTAATATTCTCAAGATAGGAGCCACTTCTTGTTCTTCATCGTTTTGATTTTGAGAAGGAGTCTTCTCTTCTTGATCATGACATCCGAGACAACTTGAATCTCTTGAGATTGATTTTTCTCCTCATTATGAAGGGGAGGAATATGTGCTTGAGTTTGATCTTCTTGATCATTTTTAACCCCTTGAGTAGGTTGAGCCATAGATGGTGAAAAAATTGATCTTTGTCCATCTAGATTCAACCCAAAATTCTCAAGGATATTCCTAAGGTTGGTAGCCCTATCCGAGTTTGATGTGGATATATCCTTAAGACTCTTTCAATCTTTTACATCATATTAGCCTTTGCTTTTAATGAATTTCACATCCCGTAATACTAAGACTCTCCTTGTATCTAGTTCATAACAATTGTATCTTTTTTATGTTGATGCGTATCCAATGAACATGGCTCTTTTGCTGTTAGCATCTAGTTTGGTCCTTAGTTCCCCTGGAAAAGTACAAAGCACACACACACACAAAAACGTTTAGATGGTTAAATTGAGGGTTTAATTTTGTTAAGTACCTCATAAGGAGAAATGTCATTCAAGACTTTTGTAGGAGTCCTATTTATCAAGTAGCAAGCCGTGACTACTGCATCCATCCAAAATATTTTAGGTGCATTTGAATGAAACATCATGGATCTAGCCACTTCCATAAAATTCCTATTCTTTCTCTCAGCCACTCCATTTTGCTGTGGAGTATATGGGAAACTAGTTTGGTGTCGGATCCCACGGGTTGCTAGATAACTTGTGTATTCTCCTCCATTATTCGATCTATAATTTTTAAAAGTATTAGTGATATAAGATTGAAAAATTTTAAGAGCATCTAACACTCTATCTTTTGATGTCATTAATGTTATCCAAGTGTACTTTGATTTTTCATCTATGAAAGTAACAAACTATTTCAAGTTATCTCTAGACACATGGTGAAGTCCAAACTTCCGAATGCATTAAATAAAAAAAACTTTCATAGATAATAGAAGACTTGGGAAACTCGGATCTACAATGTTTCCCAAGAATGCAAGACTCACACTTTTCACTTTCAAAGTTAAAACTTGGTAACATTAACCGAAAGCCCTTGTATGAGGCTGATCTAATCTAGCATGCCACATAGCACTTGATTGATAAGAAACATTAGAATTAAAAGCATTAAGTAAGATAACATCGGGTTTTGACTTGATATCTTCAATAAAATAAAAGCTCTTCTTGGTTCCTCCCATACCAAGGATACCTTTGGTCTCAATATCCTGAAAAACAACCTTGTTAGGACCGGATTTAACTTCACGATTAAGATCATTTGTTATTTTCTTAATAGACAAGAGATTAGATGCAAATGATGGCATGTAGAAGGCTTGTGAATCTTTATCAAAAAACCTAAGATTACCTATCCCTTTTATCGGAGATTTATCACCATTTGCAATTATCACATGTCCTAAAGTGGGTTTATATTCTCTATCAATTCTAAGTTACTAATCATATGATGGCTATTACCCGAGTCGAGTATTAGAGAATTAATCATGTCTTTAGAAAGTAGGGAGGTACCAAACTCATTACCACTCATATTATCAGACTTGGCGACATCTTTAAGAGCCTTAATGAGAGCATCCAAGTCGGATTTCCTCACATAGTCCTTAAGGACTTTATCTTTGGCCACAACTTCCATTTGAGGATTGTAGGACACGATGGCAAGTGATTTGTGCGGATCACCCTGACTTGAACCCCCCAAACTCCATGTGTCTAGCCGGACCTTCTTGAGCTTGATGAGCTCTAAAGTTGTTGTTGTATCTTAGCTTGGATCCACCCCTATCATTGAACTTATCTGATTTGATATGAAGGTGCAGAAGCTAACACTTGTCTTTGTTGTGATTGTTTTTCTTACAATGTTCACTGAAGAGGTTTTTCTTCCCATCACCTTTGTAGAATCGTTTGTTAACTTGAGCGGGTTCCCCTTTGTTGGCAAGTACAAGATCTCTTTTTCCATTAAACAAGCCGAGAGCCCCTTGCTCCTTTTGTATTTGAGAGTAAAATTCTTCAAGGCTTCCAAGTTTGTCTCCCCTTAAGATGTGCTTCACAAGGTCTTTGTAGACATGGTTGAGGTTGAGGAGAAGCCTGAGAACTTTTTCCTGCTCCTTTCTTTCACTTAGTGTTAAAGAAAATGGTCTCAACATCTCCAACTCGGCCCAAAGAGCCCTAAACATTCCAAAGTAATTATTGAACTCCATGTCCTCTTATTTGAGGTCATTGATAGCTTTCTTTACTTCAAACACTCAGCTAATATTAGAGACATTCCCAACGATCTTTTGGAGAGCTTCCCATAACTCTTTAGTCGTTTCACAATATGAGTAAGCTTCCAAGAGGTTTGGTTCAAGAGAGCCTTGGATGATACCAATCACCATTTTATCTTCTTGAAACCACTTGTATTCTTTAGATGTGACTTTGGAGGTGGCTTAATCTTGCTAATCCTCTTTTTCTTCTCTTTCACCTTCGGTGATCTTTTTCTTGGAGGTTGTTGTGGCCGGAGCTGTCTTCAAGACACGCTTCCACAACCCTTTACCTCCCAAGTGAATTTTGATGGTCCTAGAAGAAATGAGATAGTTCAAGCCCTTGAGGATGACAAGAACATTATGGTTTTTAGAAGAACCCATAAAGAAATCCGAGAGAAAGTAAGAATGAAGGGAGAGAGTGTCAAGAAAATGAAGAATGAACTTTAGAGAATACAAGAATATGCGGAAGAATGATTCAAAGTAAATTAAAGCTCTGATTCATGTAAGAATTTAGGTTTAGAAGTTCAAGAACATCTTGAAGTTGTTCAAGAACAAGAGAAGAAAGAGAAATAGAGAGAATAATTGGCGCAAAAATGAGAGTGGAAAAAGAATAATTATTCTAGCTATATTTCATGTTTGTGTGGTTACAAAATATATATAGAAGGCTAAAGCATGTGAATTACATAAGAGGAATTAACCATAACTTTGGATAAACTAGGATAAATCCAAAAGTGCTAAGGCGCATGAGATGATGACCGATGAGACTTGGATCAGACCAGGATCGCTGGACAAAAGCTCTCGGCCATTCAATGCGTGGATAATGGCAAGGCCAATTGATGTCTTGTCCTCCTCCAATGGTTACTTCTACACATCAAATCCTTCTAGAAACCTTCTAAGCATGCGCTTGATACATTCATATATTCTTGATGTCTTCTTCTTATGAGTAGCATCTCAACAAAATATTGATCCTTGTCTCAATGTGATCAACTATGATCATATCTCCATAGTTGTCCCACATGACATTGGGGCAGACTCTGAGATATCACATGTGCTAATTGACACAGGGAGCACGGTGAATGACATGTTCCTTGATACATTCAAACAAATAGGGCTCAATAAAGTGGAGGTGAAAGGTCATCTTTCAATGGGACAACATAAACATCCTAGGAACAATAAGGATCTAAGTTTCTGTAGAAAAAGTTCACAAGCTTGTAGACTTTACTATGGTGTACTGTCTCATAACCTACAATGCAATTTTGGGGACTCTATAGGTTCATGAGATGAAAGTTGTGTCTTCCACGTATCACTAGTACGTGAAGTTTCCAATTGAATCCAAGGTGGGAGTGTTCCATGTAAGTCAGAAAAATCTAGTATTTGTTATTAAGCAAATTCAAGTCTAGACTCGAATAGTAATTACGAGACTCTGGTCACTGCCAAGAAGGTATGATCTGAGTTTGAGGCATGACAAAGATCATTCTTTGGAATCATCAAGGTGTGTGACCATCAAGAATCAGCAAAAAGAAGACCTTAAACGATAATGAATTTGGTTACTACGACGAAACAAACTTTTTTTAGCATGGTCAACAAGTGTGTCGGGCATTAGCGTTAATGCAATCTCCCATGAGTTGAACATTAAGGCAACCCTTAAACCCGTTAAATAAAAGGTGTAAACTCAATCTTGAAAAATCGTAAGTCATGAACAATGAAATTGAGAAACTTCTTGCAAACGATATAATCGTATAAGCCTAGTCAAAGTGGTTAGAAAATCATGTGGTAGTTATAAATAAAAAGGTGTAATTGAGGATTTGTTCCAACAGGACAAACCTGAATAAAACATGTCTATAAGATAGTTTTCCCCTCCATCATATCGACGTATTCAACAAGAAAATGGCTTGGAACCAACTTCTTTATTTTATAGATGCATTTATAACCAGATCAAGATGAGCTCGGGTGATCAGGAGAAGACATCTTTAAAAACTTATAGGGGATCTACTGTTACCAAGGTCATTTTGTTTAGCTTGAAGAATGCAGGGGCGACCAACCAAAGGTTGACGTTGCGATATGTTGATGAAATCCTTGTTAGCGGATAAGCACATTCAACACCTCTCTAAATGTTTTGAAATCCTTAATCAGTTTGGGATGAAATTGAACCCCAAAAAGTGTACTTTCGCGGTCACCTCGGGGAATTTTATGAGTTACCTTGTAATTGATTAATGGATCAAAGCCAATCAAATAATTGCAATCTTTTAGATGTTATCTCCCAATATGCATAAAGAAGTCCAACTTTTGATAGGATGCATCGCCGCAATAAACAAGTGCCTCCCATTCTTTTAACTTCTGAAGGAAAAAAATTTTTTCTCTTGGATAATCGATGCGAGGACACCTTCACGAAGTTAAAAAGTATCTTTCTCACCCCCATGTATTGTCAAAACCAGTTCAAGGAGAACCCTTATATTTTTATGTAGCGGTCACCATTGTCACGGTGAACGGATCCTTATTCGAGAAGATGAAACATATCAAAAAATTGATTTATTACATAACTAAAAATCATTATTTCAAGAGATATATACACGATGGATGGAAAGTTGGACCTTGTTGTTGGGCCAGAGTTTAGCACCCACTAAAGGTCCAACACAAAATCAAACCCAGTTCAAAAAAGGTCCATTAGTCGCATGTGGTGAACGACTAGGTAATGACACCTGTCAAGTCACTGTTCACAGCACTTTAGTCTAATTTGAATCAGTATAAATAGGTGATGAGATCGATCTAAGAAGGGGGTCGGAAAAAAGAGGAGGGAGAGACGGTGAGGAGATAGAAACAGAGAAATCGCTAACATCGACGAAGTGAAAAAAAAATTATTTAACAAAGTACCTCGGCCACGATAGGCTCGTCTACCAAAATTGCAGTAACTTAAAATAATACCTCGTCATAACAATTCGAAGGCGTAATCAATCCATCTACATCTAGTCATAGCCGAAGTAGAAAGAAATAATACATTGCGAAGACCGGTTAAACATTTGGCGCCGACTGTGGGGAAGAGCTAAGCTGAGGGTTCTAGGCGACGGGCCAATGGCTGAAAATAATGAAGGCATACCTGACAAAATGGTTGAAGCACAGTCCCAAGTAGAAGCTCGTCAAGCGGAAACCAACCGTCTAATCATTCAACGTTTCAATGATCAAGCAAGAGAAGCGAGTGAATTTCGAGCTTGGTTTGAAGCTGTATTCACAGATATCGACAGAAGGGCTCGTCTGGACAACCTCAATAACAATCTCTTCGGAACACCCAGTGTAACGCCGCAGCCCACTCCAACTGGACCAAATGATAGAACACCAGAACCAAATATCGAAGCTCAGGCTAGCCAAGACGAGATCACTGCTTTGAAAGAGCAGATACGCGAGATGAGTTCACAAGTGCACCAGGCAATAAGTTCAGCCCCTGAGATTGAGCGCGTCAATGAAGAAACTCAGCGAACTCCATTTACAAAGCAGATAACTGACACGCATATCAGCCAAGTCACTAAGATTAAGCTCCCATTATATGAAGGTAATAGTGACCCAGTCATCATCTCACCGCGTTCACAAAAGCTATGGGGCTTACCCGTTTTCAATTCGACTGAGAAGGATGCTGGATATTGTCAATTCTTCGTCGAGAATCTCGGCGGAGATGCTTTGACCTAGTTCTCACGCCTCCCATCGGGAAGCATTAGCAGTTTCCAGCAGTTGTCGACGGCCTTCTTGAAGCATTACTCAATCTTCATTGAGAAGAAGGCTTCGACAGCAGACCTTTGGACGTTGGCCCAAGGATGTCGAGAGCCTCTGCGAATCTTCATTGAAAGGTTCAAGAGAATAGCATCCCGGCTAAATATTCTCAACGAAGCAGCAATCGCAGCTTTGCGAAACTCTTTGTGGTACGAATCGCGATTCCGCGAGAAGCTCGTCTTAAATCAGCCTCAGACGTTGGAGGATGCCCTGCATCGTGCAAGTTGTTTCGTCGAAGCAGAAGAGGAAAAAGCTAAGATGATAAAATTTTATGGAAAAGAATGTCATAACCACAAGGAGAAGGATGAGTATAGAGAGCCCCGGCTACATTATCCCAAATCCTTTGAGAAGAAGAAGGATGTGATCCATTATGTTCAGGGCCAGGGAAGCCAATCGCAAGCCGCGCCTAGACAACTCGATGGGAACCCGAAATCTTTTTGTGAATTTCATGGAAGGTCCAGGCATAGTACTGATGAGTGTCGACACCTGAAAAATATGGTACTAAAGCAATATGGTTCCTCAACGCCAAGGCAGGCAGCTCTGTGGGCTAGACAGCAAGGTGGTTTCAGTCGCGGTGGTTTTAGACAGGGTATGATAAATGACCGCACCAACGTGGCCAAAAGGAATCTTCATAGACCCCCGATTGACCAGTATATGGAACCACCAAAACGAGACAGAGAAAATATAGACGACGAGGTATAGCCCATACCTCGTCGGCGAATCAATGTTATTATGGGTGGATTAAGACAGTGTAATGATTCGGTCAGAGCAATCAGGAAATTAGAGCGTAGAGCATCAGTATCAACAGTCGCCACTCCGGCTAGTGGAACAGATGAAGACCTCGTAAAATTTACACAAGCTGATGCCAATGGAGTAGATGCGCCACATAATGATTTTCTTGTTATAAAGCTAATGTTTGAAGATTGCGAGGTCTCCAGGGTATTGGTAGATACCAGAAGCTCGGTGAATATTATCTTTAAAGAAACTATTACAAAAATGGAAATAGACGAGGCAAGAATAAAACCTTCATCCCAAACTCTCGCGGGTTTTAGTGGCAAAAAATCACCGCAACAGGAAGCATAAAACTTCCCCTAAGCATAATGGGCGTAACCCGTATCATGAAACTATTGGTTGTCGACGAACACCCAGTTTTTAATGCAATCTTGGGAACCCCGTGGTTATTCATGATGAAAGTCTTGGTGTCTATCTACCATCAATGTCTAAAATTCCCTACCCCGAAAGGAACTAAGACAGATCGAGGTAATCAGAGGGCTGCACGAACCTGCTTTATAGCCGAGCATAAAGCACGTAAACGATTTGAAGCATAGCAACTACTGACAAAGCCTGATGATAAGGTCGGCCCATCATCAACGACCAGACATTGCACAACAGTTTTAGAACCAATCGACCAAGTCTCCATCAATGATGACAACCCATCGCGGCGTACTAATATCGGTCGCCATTTGGAAAAATCAATTCGGGAAGAGCTTATATCATTTCTAAAAAGCAACGTCAGCACATTTGCGTGGTCGATATCTGATATGGCGGGTATTGACCCATTAGTCATGTGTCATGAGTTTCACGTCGATCCCACTGTGAAAACAGTCAGACAGAAACGCCGAAAGTTGGGGATTGAATGTAATCAAGCTGTTAACGACGAGGTAGAAAAACTGCTTCAGGCTGGTTCCATAGTCGAGGTCAAGTATCCCGAATGGATAGCCAATCTGGTCGTGGTTAAAAAGAAAAATGGGAAATGGCGAGTGTGTGTGGACTTCACTGATTTAAACAAGGCATGTCCAAAGGATAGTTTCCCACTTCCACATATAGATCATCTCGTCGAGGCTACGGCGGGTAACGAATTACTCTCATTCATGGATGCATTCTCTGGTTACAATCAGATCATGATGCATCCAGACGATCAAGACAAAACTGCCTTTATTACTGATCGAGGCATCTACTGCTACCGCGTTATGTCTTTCGGCTTAAAAAACGCTGGCGCAACGTATCAACGGCTGGTTAATAAGATGTTCTCGTCCCAATTAGGCAAGACTATGGAAGTATACATCGATGATATGCTTGTAAAGAGCACTTCGGAAACGGATCATATATCGCATCTGCGTACATGCTTTCAAATATTGAATTTGTACGGCATGAAATTGAATCCGACGAAGTGCACGTTTGGTGTGAAGTCTGGCGAGTTCTTGGGTTATGTCGTTGCTCAGAGGGGAATAGAAGCTAACCCAAAGCAGATCTCCGCTATCATCGACCTACCATCCCCCAGAATTATAAAGGAAGTGCAACGGTTAACAGGTAGGGTGGCTGCATTGAATCGGTTCATCTCGCGATCGACGGAACGATGCCTCCCTTTTTATCAGTTACTCAAAGGGAACAAAACATTTCATTGGGACGAGAAATGTGAAGAAGCTTTCAAAAAACTCAAGGAGTATATTTTGACACCGCCTATATTAGTGAAGCCTTTAGATGGGGAAACTCTACTACTCTACGTTTCTGTTTCGACGACATCTGTTAGTGGGGTATTGGTACGAGATGACCGCGATGAGCAGAAGCCGATATTTTACGTCAGCAAAGTGCTCGATGGTGCCGAGACGAGGTATTCAATGTTAGAAAGATTGGCTTATGCCCTGGTTATTAGTGCTCGTAAGCTTAGACCCTATTTTCAGTCTCATTCGATCGCGGTGATGACTACTCAACCGCTACGAGCTATCTTGTATAGCCCGAGTTATTCCGGACGAATGGCAAAATGGGCCATCGAGCTAAGTGAGTATGACATTGATTTTTGCAGCCGCACTAGTATTAAGTCTCAAGCTCTCGCAGACTTTCTAGTGGAGCTGCCCCTCGAAATTCTTGATCCATGTACGGCAGGAGTATGGAATCTTTATGTTGACGGCTCGTCGAGATCAAATGGATCGAGAATTGGAATTCGTCTTGAATCACCAACTGCCGAGGTCATCGAGCAGTCTATTAAATTGAGATTTTCGGCTTCGAATAATGAGGCTGAGTACGAAGCACTTCTCGCTGGGCTCTGTCTAGCGAAAATCATGGGTGTAAAGATACTTCATGTTCATTGCGATTCCCAGCTTGTCGTAAGTCAGTATAAAGGTGATTATGAGGCCATGGACAATCGGATGACTTCTTATCTCCACCTCGTCCAGAGTCTTGCAAAGGATTTCGACGATATTGAAATTGTGAAAATTCCCAGAAGCGAGAACACTTTTGCTGACAGTTTAGCAACCCTGGCCTCGACGTCGACAAGTGGGTTGACGCATTCAATCCCGATCGAAGAAATCATTGTCCCAAGTATATCGCACACTAAGGTGCACATGGTAAACAGTACCTCAGGCGAGGCAATTTTAAACGATGAAGAAACATCGAAAAACAAGCAGAAGGTGATTGGAGATCAGAAATATATGCTTATATAAGTAAGGGCACCCTACCAGCCGATAAATGGGCAGCCCGGTGACTTAGGACAAAAGCTTCAAAGTATGTGTTGATTGACGGAAAGTTATTTCGGCGGGATGTATGTGGAGTGTTATTGCGGTGTGTGTCAAAAGACGAAGCCAACCGGGTAATGGCCGAAATGCATGAGGGCGCTTGTGGTAACCATTCTGGTGGGCGTTCTTTGGTATTGAAAATCAAGCGTCATGGTCATTTCTGGCCCATGATGGTTTCAGATTGTCAAACCTATTATCTAAGGTGCGAGCAATGTCAACGCCATGCTCCGACGACACTCCAACCAGTCGAATATTTAAGATTTTCGACACCTCCTTACCCATTTATGAGGTGGGCTATGGACATCGTTGGACCTTTCCCTTCATCCCGACAACGATGATATCTATTGATAATGTTTGACTACTTCTCAAAGTGGTTTGAAGCCGAAGCCTACGCAAAAATTCAAGATGTCGAGGTTCAGAATTTCGTATGGAAGAACATTATTTGTCAGCATGGTCTACCTTACGAGATCGTGACCGAGAACGGCACCCATTCTGTTCACATTGGTTTGAAGGTTTTTGCACAAAGTGGAAGATAAAACTTAGCCATTCAACTCCAAGATATCCGCAGGGTAACAGGCAAGCCGAGGCAGTTAACAAGATTATTGTGGACGGACTCAAAAAGTGACTTGACAAGAAGAAAGGGTTATGGGCAGACGAGTTAGACGGCGTCCTGTGGTCATATCTTACAACACCCCGATCATCGACAAATGCGACTCTTTTCTCTCTCTCGCACGGCGTCGAAGCTATGGTCCCTGCTGAGGTTAATGTTTATAGTTTACGACGAATGATGTTACCTCCGCATGATGACCTCAACATTGATCTAATGCAAGGCAGGATCGAAATTATTTCAAACTCATGTTTATTTCTCAACTGTCATAACTTACATAAACTTACCTTCTTAGGTTTTGAATGATTTTAGATAGGCTCGAAGAACTGGAAGAATTACGAGACCATGCACTTCTACGCATGCAGCGTTATCAACAAATGGCAGCACGACATTATAACAAACATGTCAAACATCGGCATTTTACAGCTGGTGATCTCGTCCTACGACATGTCTTCGATAATACAAAAGAATACGGAGCAGGAAAGCTAGGAAGTAACTAGGAAGGACCATATGAAGTCACCAATGTCGTCGCGCCTAATGTCTACCAACTAACCTCGCTGGACGGACAATGATTGCCTCGACCTTGGAACGGTCGACATCTGAAACTTTACCTTTAGCCTTTTTCACTGTTGTAAAAGAACTACGTCTGGCTTGATCCCTCAACAACGGGTACGTAGGCAGTCTTCGCACTATAAGAAGACGCAGCTACTGACACAACCTTGTATTATTTTGGTTTTTTGAAGGGGAGTAGGTTAGCCTACTTAGAATCCTACTTACTCTACTTAACATGACCTAAAGCCTCGTCGATCATAACACGAGCTAAAGCCTCGTCGATCATAACACGAGCTAAAGCCTCGTCGATCGTAACACGAGCTAAAGCCTCGTTGACTTTTAGACAAACTAAAGCCTTGTCAATTTTAAATTAAGCTAAAGGCAAAAACATCGAGGTTATCAAATCTAAATAAAGACTTCTTAAACAACCTTTTAAAATACAGCTTCGTCGAATCAATTCCTTGGCAAAGGTAAATAACAAGGCATCGCAAGTTTTTCAACAAAAGAATACGATTACAAAAACTAAGTAGTTCGAAAAAATAAACAATAAATCTTAAGACAAAATCAGGTTAAGCCGGAGCATTTGGGGGGAAGGCTTGTTCCCGGTCACCTCCACAGTCGAGGCTTCGATCCCATTGTTGCGAAGTCGTCCCCCTTCCTCCTGGGAAAGGAGTTCATGATTAGACACAAACTCATTGATCACCGGGGATACACCATGGTCCTCGTTCGACAAGGGGAACACTTCAACCTCGCTTAACTTGTCCTTCCAAGTTTTAAGGCTTTTCTGCAAATTTTCCACAATAGCCTCCGGTACTGCGCCACCCATCTCCTCTATAAGGCCCATAACACCAAGTGTTCCTTCAATCGTCCCGACATTCTTGGCTGCAGTGTCGGCTGCATTTCGACCATCCAAGTGACGTCGAATCCTCTCAAAGCGAGCACCACATTTTTCCTGCATTGCTGCCCTTTCTTCAAAATCAGAGCATCTCGACCAGCCCTTTCCAGCCTTAGAGTTTCCTTTGTCACGGCGAGCTCGTCCTTGACTTTGACGTTTTCTTCGAGAAGACGTCTTTTCTCCTCCTCGAATTCTTCCCTTTGACTTCGGCCAGCCTCGGTGATGCGAATGTTCTCTTCATTCAGACGAACTATCTGTTGCTTTAAGTCTTCGACTTCGACCTCCATGTCTTTTCTCTTTTGTGCGTCCAAAGCAACAGTCGCTTTGTATTGATCAAGGATTTTCTAGAGCTCGTCCAAGGAAGAAGAAGTCCTCGTCAACTTGGAGTCATAAAGGGTGATCATAGCATTCGCCGCAGCAAAGAAATATTTCAAAAATATTTAAAATACTAAGTCATTTGGAAAATAGACGTAAAGCAAAGTAAAAAGAGAACTTACTTGAACACCATACGAGGCATAAGTCTTAAACAGTTCTCGAGAAGGAGAGCTACACGCACAAGGCACTGGGCGATTAAATCCCAGGATTTGACGGACTAAATCAGCACATGCCTCGGCATCATTAACCAACTTGGACGCATCCGGGTAGGCAAAAGAGAAAGGGACAGGGTCACGACGGGGCCGTTTTTGGAGATGACCTTCAGCTTCAACATTGTCATCGAACAAGTCGTCAATATCAACGAACATGTCCTCTCCACCTCCACCAGCTGGGTTATCTTCGTCCAGGTTTATTACAGGACTTGGGTTGTTCGATAGCTCGGCATCCTTGCCAATCTCCAATCCTTTCAACTCCCCAGCCACGTTCCTCTTCTTGGGGCTCGACTCCAACACATGAGAATTACCCTTAGCTTTTGCTACGGCCAGTCCTAACTTCTCCTGAAGATGCTGAGACAGCTCGGCCTGCTCTATGGCTTTTTCTTTTTTCCGGTTTTCCATGGCTGTCTTCGCCGTAGACACTAAGGTCTTCATCTTTGAAGGTTTTTTAGCCCCTTTCTTTTCAGCTCTGGCGAGCGGAGGTTTCTTTTGAGTGCCGGCCTCGGCTTGCGTTTTCAAGGAGCTTTCTCTTAAGCTTTTCAAGAAATCCGAACACATGTTTGGTTTCTTGGAGTACGAATAATGTTCTCGTCTAACTGAAATCAGAAAACACAAACAAAAACATAAGAACGACGAGGCAAAATGGAAAATAATTGCAAGGTACTTACCTGAACCAAGGCGAGATAAGCTCCGTCTAATCCTGGCTGCGTCCACTTCAGGCCACTTAAGAATGGAAGCCTTTGATAACTTGTTGACCGAGTCCAGAAAGCAGTCTGGGAACGCCTCCAAGGGGAATGGTTTATCTGCAAACAAAGAAAAAAGAAATGTTAAAACATTCGTAAAACAAGGCACTATGACCAACCGAAGCACTACCAATCTCTAATGCCCAATCTCGCAAAAATTCTCTTCCTAACTCAGGCACAGCCGCGTCGTTAATTTTAACGTAGAAATATCGCCTCTTCCAGTCCCAAATCTTTCCTTTAGCCCCGGGAGAAGAGTGTACTTTGGCCTCATCCTCACATAGAAAAAACCGGTATCAAAATTTAGGGTATTCGCCCCACTCTTTACAGCTTTGTGTAATTTGTGTATGGTAGCCAGTAGGTCAAAGAAATCTATGGATATATCAATCCCTATCTCGTTGCCCAAGAGAAGGATCGCCGTTATATTACGAATCACCGCAATGGACAGCTGCGACACGGCCATACGACGTCGAGCATAGAATGCCATTAGCAGATGAGGAAGCGGGAACCAAAGGTTAGCATCGGTGAAGTAGTCTTCAAAAATTGTGAAGTAGCCCTCAGGTGGAGACCACGACCATTCAAAATACTGCGAAATCCTAGATTCGAGGTTGGTGTCGTCGATCTTACATAGCACACAAAGCGCGGCCAAAGAATCGTGCGTCATCTTCGACGGACCGAATTCCGTGAAGAAGTTGCCTTCTTCTATATCTACCTCGGAGGTACCTGCCTCGTCGAGGAAAGTTCCCGAATCTATTTGTGGCAGGAAATATTCTTCTTCAGATGATGCCTCGGTGACGTTTAATTGACCAGGGGCTTCATTCTCTGGGCTAGATTGATGGACGACCAGCTGGTGATTTCTAGATTCAGTCGTCGAACCTACATGACTTCTTCCTTAACGGTTATTAATTGAAGATCACATAACATTACTCAGAAAAATCGGCGACGAGTTTTTCCGACGACAAAACTGGCCGGAGAATTAGCGGCGAAGCAAAAAACAAAACAGTGCAAAAATTCTAAACCTAGAGAGAGAAAGCAGAGAAAATAGAGAGAGAGACGATACCTGTAAGCGCAAGAAGAAGATGAGAGCATAAATGAAGGAGGGACCCTTATAATAGCTGACGTGGAATATGAAAAGACTCTTATTCGAACGGTCACAACTCTTCGAAAACTGTAAAAGCACTTTTTCTCTCTACCACCTCGTCGATACTAATTAACATTTGCCCCCTCGTCTAATCACAGTAAAGTATTACTTTTTTAAGTTGACCATCCATACCCCGTCGAGTGAGCACAGCATCGAGATAAAATTATATTTAATCAAAGCGAGTTTTATTCCGTCGAATCCATCGCCTCGTCGCCTAATCACAACATAAACCTCTATCACTAAGGTCGGAATCTCAGCGACTGTCGCTACGTTGAATGACCAACATTACATCTCATATCATCGACCGACCAAAAACAAATGATCACTTCGTCGACATAAAATGCACTTCTTGGAATGGTCACAGTTATTTTAATCTCAGCGTTCACATCAGATTTCTGCCTCGTCGACTAATTCCGTATTCCTTACTTCGTCGAATTATAAGCATTCTGTCAAGTCTTGTAAGAAGTGTTTAGTCGACAAGTCTCTTGTCGACTTGGGGGGGGGTAATTGTTGGGCCAGGGTTTAGCACCCACTAAAGGCCCAACACAAAATCAAACACAGTCCGAAAAAGGCCCATTAGTTGCATGTGGTGAACGACTAGGTAATGACACTTGTCAAGTCACTGTTCATTGCACTTTAGTCTAATTTGAATCAGTATAAATAGGTGATGAGATCGATCTAAGAAGGGGGTCGGAAAAAAAGGAGGGGGAGACGGTGAAAAGAAAGAAACCGAGAAATATCTAACATCGACGAAGTGAAAAGACAATTATTTAACAAAGTACCTCGGCCACGATAGGTTCGTCTACCAAAATTGCAGTAACTTAAAAAAATACCTCGTCATAACAATTCGAAGGCGTAATCAATCCATCTACATCTAGTCATAGCCGAAGTAGAAAGAGTTAGTATCACTAAGCTATAGTCAAATAGCCACGTCGATAAAAGAATTATATTTTAAAGTTTTAATATGAAATACATGTCGTCTAACCCTTGCTAAATTTGACTGCGTCCAGAATAATACATTGCGAAGACCGATTTAACACTTGTGGTGATTCTCTCTCTAAGAAAATTTTTTCTCTATTCATAGTCCCACTCAATAGTGGTAATGAAGACACATCAGTTGCGTACAATACTTCACAGCTCAAATCGTTTCAAAAGAATGGTTAAGTGGATAATAAATTTGAGCGAGTACAACATAGAAAACAAAAAAAAAATGAGCGTGAATTCGCAAGTTGTGGCGGACTTGATTTCCAAGCTGCCAACAGGAGTCTACGAGTATTCTTCTTCAGGATAAGGCTGGGGCCTGCATGTTGACGAGTATTCAAAAAAATCTAGCTTAAGAGTTGGAGTACAGTTGAAATCTCGAACAAGAGAGATAATCGAGTAGTCTTACATACTTTCTTTCAACGCTTTGCATAATGAATAGGAGTACGAGGTGCTCATTTCTGGTTTGAGATTGGCTCTGGAAATCGGAGACAAAGAGCTTATAGCCTATAACGATACTTAGCTCGTGGCGAGCTATATCAACTGGGAGTACAAGAAAAAAGAAGATTGGATGAGAGCTTATCTAAAGGTCATCCAAAATCTTTTAAATTAACTTGATAGTTGCAAATCAGTAAGGATCCTGCAAGTAGACAACAATTAGGCTGATGTGTTCGCTGCGGTGGCCTGATCCTCTAGTTTAGAGAATTATTACAGTTGAGATTATTGAGATGCCAAGCTTACCTTATGCATAAAGAGCTTTAGCAATTTAAACGATCAATGAGAAGACGCTCTCAACAACAACATGTCAAAGAGCCCGCTGTCGCGGAGAGAGCTCAACCCAAAGACTGCCAGTGCGGACAAAAGCATGTTGTTTCAAAAAGAAATTGACTCCAAAGACACTTAGCTCAAACAAAAGTGTGATGTTATGGAGAACAGTGTCTTTAAAGATAATCATCTTGGATCGAAGCTTGTTGTCACAAAGAACACTTACTTGAAGGCAGTCAACTCGTACCAGAGCTTGCTATCAAAGTGAGATCTAACTCTAAAGCTAGCTAGTCCAGGCTCGAGTTCACTGAAGGAAAAAGTATTCATCATGAAGGTAGTCAGCTTGAGATGGATCTTGACACGGAGCAAAATGCAGATTGTAAGAAGGACCACTCGTTCTGATGGTGTTGCTTGTGATGCATCTCCCAGAGAATGGGACAACTCCGTTAAATTCAAAACCAGAGGATCTTGATATCCACGAAGACGAAGGAGTTGGAGAATGGAGAAGACCGATTGAAGCATATATCACGACAGGGAAAACCCCATAAGACAAGTGATAAACCCAAAAGTTGAAGGTTCGGAGTGCCGAATGTTGCATGATCATCGGAGTGTTATACAAACGAGGTGTAGATGGGACATGTCTCGTGTGCATTGGACAAGAATAAGTTGAGAGAATCATTAAGGAAGTTCATGAGGGATTATGCAGGTTGCATTCGCTAAGGATGATATTGGTCTTGATCAATGTCAAAGGTATGCTCCATTTATATCACAGCCAGCTGAGCTGTTCCCTTATTTTTGGTAACCAATAGGATTTTGAAAAGGTAATTGTAGTAGATAACAACCACACATCTAATATTAATATTAAGTAACTAACATTTAGTAGACACGTTCACTATACATTTTTCTTTAAATACCATTATAACCTTTATAGGTGGAATTACACATTTATTTTATTATGAACAAATCATTTTTTGTGAGACACATTTTTTTTTTCTTGCTAGTCTAAGTATTCTTTCTTTATTAATCTAATTTTTTAATAGTTTTATTTATTTTTGGAGTCTATATTTAGGGATTAAGATTTATATTTTTGGACTTAGAGTTTATATTTTTGGGTTTAAGGTTTATATTTTAGGGTTTAGAGTTTACATTTTGCGGTTTAGAGTTTATACTTTGGAGTATAGGGTTTATATTTTGGGGTTTAGAGTTTGAATTTTTGGGATTATGTTTTATATTTTGGGGTTTAGGGTTTATACTTTGAAATATAGGGTTTCTATTTTAGGGTTTTTGGTTTGTACTTTGGGGTTTAGAGTTTGTATACATAGGTAGTGAGACTATTGTTTTCGATAGTTAGTATGTTTTGGGGTTTATGGTTTATATTTTGGGATTCAGAGTTTATATTTTTAAGTTTAGGGTTTAACTTTTGGGGTTAAGGTTCATATTTTGGGCTTAGAGTTTATATTTAAAGAGTTTAGAGTTTATATTTTAGGTTTAGGTTTATATTTTGCATTTTAGTGTTTATATTTGGGGCTTAATGTTTATAATTTGTGTTTAAAGTATATATTTAGTGTTTAGGGTTTAGGGTAGCCAGTATATTTTGGGGTTTATGATTTATAGTTGAGTTTAAGGTTTATGTTTTAAGTTTTAGGGTTTAAATTTTGAGTATTGATTTTATATTTTGGGTTTATATTTTTGTTTAGGGTTTATATTTTGAGGTTTAAGGTTTATATTTTATATTATATTTTAGAATTTATGTTTTGGGTTATGGTTTACAATTTATGTTAGGGTAGTTAGTATTTTGTTTTGGTAGTCGGCATATTTTCATGTTTAAGGTTTATCTTTTGAGGTTTAAGGTTTATTTTTTGTTAAGAATTTATATTTTTGGGTTTATGGTTTATATTTTTGGGTTTAAGGTTTATATTTTTGGATTTTTGGTTTATATTTTGGGGTTTTAGAGTTTTTGTGTTTATATTTCTCTTAAACGTAAATTTACTATTCACTATTTTATAAATTTTTGTGTGTTTCAAATAATTTTACTCTTGTAAGATTCAGAAAAAACATATGTATTTTTAAAGTAATTTTATATAATTTGATTATCTAGATTAAAATGTTTAACTTGTAAAAAAAATGAAAGGATATGAATTTTTTTTTTTTTTAAAGAGAGAAATGCATACATACGCGTTACGCGTATAATGTAAAGAAAGGGCAAGAAAGAAATAAGTTGTCCATATATACAGATCATAATCTAATAATATATAGAATAATTATTTTTTAATAACCAACCTACAACTAGTTATTCAACTAATTGACCCATTTTGAAAGTATTGCTTACAAATCATTAATTATTTTGCAAATGGCATATTACCATATATTTCGTAAAAATGATCATTATAGTGATACATTAGCTTTTTTACTAATAGACTAGTTGGGAAATCAATAATAGTGATTATTAAAAGAATTTATTTTGCCTTTTCAATATATTGGATTATATTAGATTAAAGATATAAACCTATAAAGAGTCTCACTAAAGAGAGATAAAAATCCATATTAGATGGATGCTCTCAAATAGAGAGGATACAATGACTATGCAACGAAATTGAGAAATAAATCTCGGATAAGGACTACAACACCTAGAAAGATCAAAGATGTTTGATTTTCATAATTATCTATAAATGAATGACAAACGAAAATGGCAAAAAAAGAAGAAGAGAAGCACGACATATGAAGTAGAAACCAGAAAGCGTGCTTCGTAATAACACTTTAAACTTAAACTCATGTAAGTTGTTCTTGGCCATCTAGGGCAATGTTGTGACTCCTCTATCATTTTCTCTATTTAAAAATGTGCCTTTTTGGTGAATCTTGTCTTTAATCTTCTAACAATGATAGACAACATGTTAACCCACATGTTAATTAAGTTAACAGAACCGTTAAGTTCATTAATAGAATTAACATAAACTTTCAATTTTGAATTATTTGTGAATTAATCTGGCAACAGATAAAAGTTGAAGAATTAATATAACAACAAAACAAGTTCGAATATTATATCGGCAAAAAGTACAGAATTTGAGTATTTTAAAGATTTTTTCCCATTTTAAAATAAATTTTAAAAACATTAATAGAATAACACTAATTTATTTTGGATTTCCAAATTCATTAAAATCATACAAGAAGTAAGACCCCGTAAATATAGGTGTAATTTCCGTTATACATGATTTTTCCCTTAACATAACATTTTTCCGGTCTACAAACTGAACAAATCTCTGCCTAAGCGGTTCTTTTTCTTTGTGACTCTGCGGCTTTCCTCTGTTGCATGCGGACCTGGACCTTCTGTTTTCCTTTCTAACACTCTTATATACTCTTACTTCTACTTTGTTTCTACACATCTCTCTTTTTCTAAGCATGGATCGTGAACTTTGGAAATCAATCCAAAATCTCAACATAGGTATTGAGCGAGCCCCGATTCAGCTGGATCAGACCATTCAGCATCGCAGGGAGCTTGATCATTGTCTTAGCCTCGTCATCAAATGTATCAACCCTCATCATCAGAAGCCGCATGCAATGAAAGAAACGCTTCCGAGAGCTTGGAAGCTTGAAGGTAGGTTAACACGCAGAGTCAACGATGATCTTAGCCTTCAATTCTTCTTCACGCATGAACACCACTTGCTCTCTGTTTTGGAAAATGGTCCCTGGTCCTTTAAAGACTGGATGCTTGCAATTGATCGCTGGACTAGGCGTCAATATCCGGACTTCCTTCAACATATAAGTTTCTGGGTTCAGTTGCATGGCCTTCCTGATGACCTCCGTGATGACGCTATGCTTCGTGAAATTGGCAGATACTTAGGCACAGTAGAGGAAATTCGTCTTAAAGAGCCGATTGGAGAAAAACCTAGTGAAGCTTGGGTCCGCATTCGAACGACAACTACTTCAACACTAACTTTTGCTCGAAGATTTCAACTGACTCTTTATGGGTACCCTATTCTCATCCGCTTTACTTATGATAAGCTCCAGAAATTTTGTTTTCAGTGTGGCTCTCTTATGCATGAAGTGTCTAACTGTCAAGATTTTGTGGACAATCCCCTAGCTCCAACCAATTCACCTCAGCATAGCCCCAATTTCTTACAACTCCCAGGCAATTCTCCAGTTTCCAGAGCATGATCAAATGAAGCCTTAGCTCCTCTATCTGAAAATCAGGCCGCTGTTGAAACAGAAGATTCGTTGCAGGAGGTATCTTCTAGGCTAGATCGTAACTTGTTGGTCAATCTAGCTGTCCTAAAGGAAATATGTGTCTCTCCCTCAATGTTTGGCTTAAAGCGCAAGGCACCTTATGAACCAACTGATGCAGGCCCATCAACAAGACAAAAGAAATCACCAACTCATTCTGACAAGGGGAGGGTGGAGACCCCGAAGCCACTCTCACCAGAATGAGGTTATTGCATTGGAATAGTCAGGGGCTGAGGAACCCCCTGACAATTCATTTTCTTAAGGGCATGATAAATAAGTATCAACATCATGCTCACTTCCTCACTGAAACTAAGAACAATGATTTTTTTTTTGTAATTATAGGCTCGCATATGGGTTTCCCTAACTCTTTTTTGGTTTCCCCTTTAGGTCTTAGGGGTGGTTTGGAAGTCTTTTGGGGTAGTAATGTATCTTTTCGGGTACTTTAAGAACCATCTATGTATAAACTTGACGCTTTTATGGTAATAGATAATGTTTCCTTTTACCTGCATTACTTGTATGGTCCTCCAATCTATAATGTTAGATCCCACTTCTGGAAATCTCTTCTGGTTCAAAAAGCAGAGGTCCGACACAATTCTCCGTCCCATCTCTTCTTTGGTGATTTGAATAATATTATTTCAAATCCAGAGAAAAAGGGTGGACCTCTAAGACCTGACTCCTCGCTTAAGAGTTTTCGAGATTTCATAAATGGTTTAGGGCTACATGAGATTCCATCTATAGGAGCTTTCTTCACTTGGTAAGGAAGAAGGTATGATCATTGGGTCCAAAGCAGAATAGATAGGGTTTTAGCAAACCAAAGTTGGATCAATGAGTTTGAATCTGCTTATGTCAAGCTTCTTCTCTGGGGTGGCTCTCACCATCGTCCACTTTTAATCACCTCTGATTCCCATCCTAGTAGAAGAAAGTCTCTCTTTAAGTATGAATCTAGATGGAAATATTATCCCTCTTTATTCCAGAGAGTTGATCTCATTTGGAATTCCTCAAAACAAGCCTATTCACCCTGCACATTTTCTGGTCTACTTTCTGAGTGTCGAAGGGTCCTTTCTTCTTGGAAACGTGAAGTCAACCCTAACTCCAACAAGAAAATTCACGAGTTAACCAGTTGTCTTCACCAAGCACATGAGCAGTATCCTCCGGATTATAACCTCATCTCTAGTCTCATATCCTAATTGTTAGATTCTTGTAAGAAAGAAGAGGATTATTGGAGGGTCAAAAACATGATATTATGGCTTCAGAAGGGAGACAAGAACACAACATATTTCCATTCAAAGGTTAAGCAAAGGAGACATCACAACAGAATCACATCTATTTTAGATGAAGATGGAACAGTTCATCATGGAGATCATCATAGAGGGAATGTTTTTATCAACTATTTCTCCACAATCTTTAATTCAAATTGCGCTTCTAGATCATAATCTTTTGACTTGTTATTTGATTTCCCTTGCAAGGTTGACCACATATGAACATTGCACTAATTGCTCCGGTCTCAACTGATGAAATCACAAAAGTTATCTTCCAAATGCACCCAGATAAGTCTTCAGAGCCTGATGGGCTATCTGCTGCCTTTTATCAGCATCACTAGACTATAATTCGCCAAGAGATTTTTTTCATTTGTTTAGCTATTTTTTCAAGAGACTACTCTAGACCCTGAAATCAATAGGACCTTCATCTGTCTTGTTCCTAAGATCCCTCATCCCCAAACTCTAAAGGATTATATGCCTATAAGCTTAACAAACATGGCTTACAAGATTATCTCCAAAGTCTTAGCAAATAGACTGAAAAAGTGGTTACACTTCTTGATATCAGAGGAGAAATCAGCCTTTATACCACATAGACAAATCACAAATAACATTCTTATAGCCCGGAGCTACTCCACTCTCTCAAAACTAGAAGAAGGAGAGATACTTTCATGGTCTTAAAACTAGATGTAACAAAAGCCTTTGACAAGCTGGACTGGAATTTTTTGGTGTTCATTCTCTTGAAAATGGTATTTGCCTCACAATGGTGTAGTTGGATCATTAAGTGTGTTACTTCGGTTGAATACTCTATTCTGATAAAGCCACAAGGGACTATCAGACCAAAGTGTGGAATTAGGCAGGGAGATCCTTTATCCCCTTATCTTTATATTATTTGTGTAGAGGCCCTCACTTATCTACTCAAGAAACAAGGCTCAAGTCATGTTCTGAGAGGTTTTCAAGCAAGCAGGAATGGGCCTAGTATCTCACATCTAATGTTTGCAGATGATTTGTTGGTCTTTAGTAAAACATCAATCCATGAGGTTAACACCTTGATGAGTACTCTCAATTCATATGGTCAATATTCAGGGCAATACATCAACTACCAAAAATCCTTTGTGCTATTTGGGAAAAATGTGGATGCATGGACTATTCTATCTATGAAGCAAAGGACTGGTATATCTTAAACTGGTGGATTTGGAAAGTATTTGGGCCTACCTGATGTTATTAATAGGCACACTTCATCTCTATTCTCATTTCTTGTTGAGAAAGTGAGACATAAAATATCACATTGGACAGTAAAGTTTCTATCATACGCAGGCAGAGAGGTTTTGATTAAGTTTGTCCTAAGTGCAATTTCTAACTATGCAATGCAATGTTTTTTGTTGCCAAAAAAGATACTTGGAACACTAACAAGCATAATCTGTAAGTTCTGGTGGGGAGGTATACAACAAGAACCAAAAATTAACTGGGTAAATTGGCATACTATCACAAAGAGTAAAGCTTCATGTGGCCTTGGGATCAGAGACATGGAAGATTTCAACCTAGCTTTTGTCTCCAAAAAGACATGACGTCTTCTTACCTCTCCACAGACTTTACTCTCTAGGGTCTTTAAAGCAAAGTACTACCCCAACTCTTCAGTGCTTCCAGCACAAAGGAGAAACAACTCCAGTTTAGTTTGGAGAAGCATTCATGGAGGTATTCCTCTAATTCGAAAAGGACTCTATTAGGTGGTGGGTGATGAGAAACAAATCAAAATATAGGAGGACAAATGGATTCTTAAACATCAACCCACAAAGGCAATCAAAAGATGGTCAGGCACTCCAAAGAATATGAGAGTTAAAGAGCTGATGAATGATCAAGGAACAAACTGGTATAATCTCAAACTTCAACAATTGCTCGATGTTTCAGATGTTCAGGAGGTTCTTAAGTTAAGGCCAAGTTCCCTAGGTATGGCAGACCAACCAGTTTGGATGTTTACCAAATCTGACATCTACAATGTCAAATCAGGATACCATGCTCTTCATAATAGTCATCAGGCTGCAGCTGAAGGACAAAGCCCACTACTTGAAGCTTTATATACGAGCATTTGGTCTCTATCTGTACCAACTAAACTAAAACATTTATGGTGGAGCATTGTCAAAAATTCTCTCCCGATGGTGACCTCCCTCGTTCGTAGGGGAATTACAATTGACCCTACCTGTCAGCTCCGTGGGGATGCAGTTGAAACAATTTCTCATCTATTGTTTAGCTGCCAGGTCTCCTGGGAAATCTGGAACTTAAGCCTTGTGCCATTTTACTACTCTTCAAATGAAACCGCTTCTCTGCAAGATAGACTTAATTATGTTTTCAACGGCTCAACTCCACCGAGCTCAGGACTTCTAAGCCTCTCTGCTTTCCTAGGATGGGGTATATGGAAAATGAGAAATGGTCTGATATTCCGAGGTTCATGTGAGAATATTTCGGACGTAATCAACCAGGCCATTATCTATGCAAGAAGTTGGCAAAAATCTCATTTGGATCAACAACAAACTAAGAGTGGTGAAACAGGGAGGAATATGCAGCATCATATTGTTCCTTCTATCCCTGTCCAATTTCATTTTGTTACTGATCCAGATGTTCATACTTTGTTTACAGATTGTTCTTGGCATTCATCATGCACCCCATTAGGAGTAGGTTGGGTTCTATACTCCAAAGATAAAAAGCTTATTCAAGGTTTCTCCTCAACATCGAACCCGTTAACCTCATCTTTGGAGGCAGAGACTTATGCTATACTACAATCTCTTACCAATCTCCTCTCTTTGGAATACTTGAAGATCAATCTACTATGTGATTCTCGTATACTTACGGATATTTTATACCAGGTTGTATCCCCGCACAAGATACTTGACTGGCAAAACACAATCCCACTAAATGATGGTTTGACATTAAAATGGGACATCTCAATTCTCATTCAAAGGCTGAAGCATTTTCAAATTATTCATACTCCTCATGCACAAAATGTCGTAGTAGATATACTAACAAAAAAAACTAGACTTTCAAATCTTAAACGAACAGTTCAATGGTTGTAAGTTTGTAACACTATTAATTTTGAATTATTAATATATTTTGTTGCCAAAAAAAAAAAAAAAAATTTCCGCTCTAAAAATTTAAGCAACCCATTTGTTTTTCTTGGGCGGGCCAAAAAAACTCAATAAAGATTTATGTCCCCTTTTTCAATTTGTCTGATACTTCATAATTTCCCAGAATGATTTCGGTTTCTTCTACCGCAGCGAGTCACACGCATCTTCTCCCGCCGATGAACAACCACCGGCCTCCGGTCGATAGGGATTTCACAGTTCGATGTGTGTCTATTTCCCCCCGCGGACCCGAACGTACAATTTATTCTGAACCCAGCAGTAACTCTTCTTTCGAGCTTAAAGAGATAAGGCAGATAAAATTGATAACTAGTACGGAGGATATGAACACGAAGGTCGCGTCGAGGAAAGCAATATCTATTATACTTCAAAGAGAAGCTACTAAAGCAAAAATCGAGAAGAAGAAAGGACAAAACAATTCGAAGAAGCTGCTTCCAAGGACTGTGCTTGAGGCTCTTCATGAGAGAATCACAGCTCTCAGATGGGAATCTGCCCTTCAGGTAGATTTTCCTCTATTTTTTCAATTTTGGTTTTGTTTTGCAAATCAGATAGTGAATTAACTTTGCTGTTAAGGATTGGAAATAGTAAGGGCCAAAGTTGTGTTGTCTGCGTTTTAGTGTTGATTTTTTATTTTTTGTGTGTGTATTTGCAGGTGTTTGAACTCTTGCGTGAACAACTATGGTACAAAGCAAATGTTGGCATCTATGTAAAGCTTATTGTAATGCTTGGAAAATGCAAACAGCCAGAAAAGGCTCATGAACTCTTTCAGGAAATGATCAATGAAGGTTGTGTGGTGAATAATGAAGTGTACACTGCACTTCTATCTGCTTATAGCAGGAGTGGTCGCTTTGATGCTGCATATACTATTCTGGAGCGTATGAAAAGTAGTCATAACTGTCAGCCGGATGTTCACACTTATTCCATCCTCATTAAATCGTTTCTTCAGGTTTTTGCCTTTGATAAGGTTCAAGATCTGCTTTCTGATATGAGAAGAGACGGTATTAGGCCCAATACAATTACGTATAATACCCTCATCGACGCATATGGGAAAGCAAAAATGTACTTAGCACCCATTCCTTTCCTTTATTCATGTTGTGATGGAATGACTAATGAGTATTGAATATTACAATTAGATGGTCTCAGTTATTATGCTTTGGTTCGAAGCATCCATAAAGTGAATTTTTTTCTTTTTTTGGAAGGTTTGTGGAGATGGAATCAACACTTATCCAAATGCTTGGAGAGGATGACTGCAAGCCTGATTCTTGGACTATGAACTCAACCCTTAGAGCCTTTGGGCGAAATGGACAGATAGAAATGATGGAGAATTGTTATGAGAAGTTTCAGAGCTCTGGGATTGAACCAAATATTAGAACTTTTAATATCCTTCTTGATTCATATGGAAAAACAGGAAACTACAAGAAGATGAGTGCAGTGATGGAATTCATGCAAAAGTATCACTATTCATGGACCATAATCACCTACAATGTGGTCATTGATGCTTTTGGGAGGGCAGGAGATTTGAAACAAATGGAATACTTGTTTAGACTAATGCAGTCAGAGAGAATTGAACCAAGTTGTGTTACATTATGTTCTCTTGTTCGTGCCTATGGCAGAGCTGGCAAAGAAGATAAAATTGGAGGGGTCTTGCGTTTCATTGAGAACTCAGACATAAGGTTAGACCTTGTGTTCTTTAACTGTGTGGTAGATGCCTACGGGAGGATGGAGAAGTTTGTAGAGATGAAAGGTGTGCTTGAACTAATGGAGAAGAAGGGATTTAAACCTGATAAGATTACATACAGGACAATGGTTAAGGCTTACAGAATGAGTGGCATGACTAGCCATGTAAAGGAACTTCATGGCCTAGTTAAGTCTGCTAGTGAAGTCCAAGTTGTGTTGAAGAAGCCAGATTTCTAGTTGAGGAATAGAGCTCACCTCTCTGGTATCTATCTAGTATCCATCTCCATGTTCTATGGAAAATAGTTTGTTAGTATGAGAGTAAATACATCCTCAGTTCGCATACAAAACTTTGTATGAAACTAAGACTTAAAAAGATATAATACCAATATAGTTCTTTGCTCATGTTTGTGTTCTATGTTATCAGTCTGTATGTGCTAATGCAGCTAGATATGAGAGTTGAAGGCTGTATGCTTCTTTTAGTTGAATCAAAACTTCTGCGATAGATGGTCTACCAGATGCATCTCTCTCCACACATCGTATAGCAATCAAAGCAGCCTTTCTCATGCTCTCTGGATCAAATGTATCCTTCAATATATCATCTACAATCTCAAATGCTCCTGCTTGTAAGTTTGGCCTCGCCTGCGTATTAAGTATTTCGATTTTTTTATGACACTGTGTAGTTAGATACTTGGAGATGAAAAAGCAAAGAAAATAATCATGTTCCTCTCACCCATAAGACCAAGTTAAAAGAATCTGGCGATCCTGAGTGACTTAAGGGCTCTCTTCCACAGATGAGCTCTAACAAAACCACACCAAAGCTATAAACATCACTTTTCTCTGTCAGCTGCAGGGTGGAGTAATATCTAGAGAGACAAAATGGGGTTAGTGATTAGCTAATCAAGCTTTAAATCCATCACAAATGCTGAGTGAATTACAGAAGAGTTTACTCAGGGTCAAGGTATCCTGCAGTGCCTTTGACAACAGTAGTAACATGAGATGCATCTGCTTTTTTGAATTGTTTTGACAGGCCAAAGTCAGAAACTTTAGCGTTCATGTCCTTGTCCAGAAGTATGTTACTGCACTTAACATCTCGATGTATAATTCTCGGCTCACTTCCATTGTGCAGGTAGTCCAATCCTTCATGAATAAGACAGAAATGTTATTATTTTCCAGGATCAAATGTGTTTCAGAATAATTGATATGTATTAGTTAATCTCACTTTCGTGATTAGTGTTTATATTTATTTATTACCTTATTCTAAACTGTTTTGCTTTGTGGTTTTTATGTATATAGGAATGAGTTATTGGTTGTTGTAAGACTCGTACAAGCTAGAGAGAGCTTAGGAGGTTCTGTCAGGTTAGGCAGAGGGATATAACATAGTTATCTTCTCTTAGGGGATTTGACTCTTATTATGTTATTGTTTCTTTTCTCTCTGAATACATAGATGTTTTGGTGTTTCATTCTGGATTTGATTCTTATTTCTAACAATAATGATCCCAATTGTACCTTTTGCCGCATCAACTGCATATTTTAGTCTTGAAACCCAGTTCAATGAAAGTCTTTTGCTGCTTTGACCTGCAGAAGCACAATAAGCTTTGCCTAGAAAGATGGCCTTGTGAAAAAGGATGGTGAGACTTGAGGATTTACATTACCATAAAGGTGATCAGATAGTGATCCACCAGGTAGGTACTCGTAAACCAGTATATGCCGTCTTGGTTCATAGCAGAAGCCCTCAAAAGAAACTAGATTTTGGTGGCGAATCTGAGACAAAAGGTGCACCTACAGCGTACAAAGAGACTTTTAGATCTCAGCAGTTAGATCAGTAGATGGATTTGTCCTTGGCCGTGAAGGGATAGTTAACCTCGTTAATGAATGAATCAGCTCCTAGTTGAGTTCTATCAAGTCTCACTTTAACTGCAACTTGTTTCCCATCTGGTAGTTTTCCATGGTATACAGATCCAAAACTACCACGGCCAATCACCTCCTTAAAATTCTTTGTAGCTAACTTGATCTCTTTGTGAGAAAAGATTCTGGAAGTGTTCCATTTCTGCATCTTCAGTTGTGCTCCTGATTCAGATTTTGATATATTATTAAAATCAAATGAGGTAAAGAGAGAGAAAGCAGTGTTGTATGGTGTGTTTCCCATACTTGTTATCTCTCTCTCCCTGTTTCTCTGTCTCCTTGTGTAGATCAACATGGAAGCAAAGATGAGGATAGTAGCAAACAATGATCCACCAGAAACTCGAAGAAAGATTGCCATACGGTTCTGCTTCTTGTGTTTCTTATTGATAGGGATTGTGACTTGTGGTGTATCGATTGTTGAAGACACATTGTTGCATGATAACGAAGTGAAGGAAAGGCATGGATTTCCCGTTGTCCTAACTTCGAGACCTGTTCTGTCTAATGACTGTGGCAAGGGGCCTACTAACTCATTGTTCTCCAGATTCCTGAGAAAGATCCTTGTTGGTGAATATGCTTATGTACAATCTGCTTCTTTGCTCTAAATGTTTACTTACAGGAGACGAAGTTTCTTCAGCTTTCCTAAATTTTCAGGAACTGATCCTTGTAAGTTGTTATTTTGCAGGTCTCTTCAATGAACAGAGACTCATATTCAGTTGATCGAAAATATCAAAACACATATTCAGAAAATCTTGATGGGAGACAACTTACAGAACTTCCAGGTTAACCAAATCTTCCACTTCAGAACCGAAAGATTTTAGTTGGTTGAAACTCAAATTCCTGGAGAAACCGATTAAAAGGTTGTTTATATTACAATAGAATTAAAAATCTATATGCTACTAGTGTTGTATGGATATGAGTATTACAGTTGCTGGAGATGCTTAAGGCTGCCTACATTCTGTATTGCTCCATTAAGTGATGTATTATGCAAGTCGCTGCAGTAATGCGCTCTGAGATGAGACACATGTGTACATAAAACGCTAGAAATTTTTTAAGAATTTCTGACATACAGTGTCTTGAGATCGAGCAAGTCTCCAAAGGTTGGACTAATGGATCTCAGGTTGATTTGTGAAAGAAACCTGAACATCTCGAAGAGCTGAAATCAAGAAAAATGTTGAAAGAAATGGGTATATAATTAATAAAGAGGTGTGTTTTACAATGATGTAACGTTGCTTCCTTCACATTCTATGTGATTCCAAGGAAGTGGAGTGCATGGATCGTCTTGCCATTGAAGGTCGTGCCCAGTAAATTGCTCGATGACTTTAAGTGCCGAAACTGCATGCAAAGATAACTTAAAAGGTTAAGTTTGGCTGATGGATTTTCTCTATCATGGCAAGAGACGCTGTGTACCTGTGGTAGAAGAAGCTTCTTGAGGAATTTGTAGGATTTGATACACTTCAAGAGCGTTCACCTGAGGATTGAACTTGATTTTTCGGAAGGTGATGTTTAACATTCTGATTCGTTTCTGTATAAAGTACAAAGTAGCAGTGTCTGAACTGGTCACTGTATAATTAGATTGTTTAACTTCATCATTGATCATCACACTAAAAGAAGGAGAGAGTGAGGATATCCCAGCGAAGTAGAGGATAATGTAGTAGTCGCCTAGCGAGAGAGAATACGAAAGACTGTCTTTGCCATCAAGAATTCTTGCAGTCTCAAGAACAGAAGCTGGTGGATTCTCAGTAATGTTAAAGGAAGCTAATTTTGTGCGAAATGTTGCATAACTTTGATCCGGATCCCATATTCGATCAAATGGATCTGTGGGGTACCGGATGGAACCGTTTGTGTATCCGCTATTGATTCGGTAACTTCTCCTGAGAATTATATTAGGTGAATCCTCCAGGCTGTTCCTGTAAGCACCTACAGGAAGTGGCCTTACTTCTAAGGAAGAGATAACCGGAATGCCTTTCCCTTTAACTGCGAGCAAACAAATTGAAAGAGAATCCTTGTTAACCGGCCAAACCAACTCTTCAATCCAAGGATCATTGGTTCTTAGATCAACACTAGTAGTGATTCTTCTTCCAAGAGATACATGAAATGCTGGAGGACTATTTTGGCTGTCATAATTTCTATAAATGAATGTAGCTCGAATCAGGACTGAGGACAAATCTTTCCTCATCCCTACCTTGTAACATTCACGAACTCGAGGATCTGGAAAGAATCTGAGAGTAGAAGATTTCTTCATGTAAGTAACTGTACTAGTGTTACCAGATTCGATATAATCGTTGTCTGAAACCCAGGAGATGTTATAAGCATCTATGTAACTTGAGCCGCCACAGGACAAGCTTAAGAAACCTGTTCCATTACATGAATTCAGTTAAATAGTTGAATGCAAAATTGATGTTAGACAAAGTAACATGATATACAAACCATCTGGATTGGAGAAACCAAACACCCAAAAGCCACTTAACAAAACCAAATCGACCCAAAAGACCATCTTCTAATTTCCTGATTCAAATCTGTAAGACCAAATATGAGTTGTTCTGTTGTTTCTTAGTTTGTGTATGAAGTCGTGTTATATATATATATATGTATATATATGTGTGTGTGTCAATAATGATGATTCGTAGAGTAGTCATAATGTCATTAACAACCTATGTACAACGATTGTTATTTGAACCTAAAAAATACAATTATTTTTTATTTAGACTTGCATATCACATAACATACAATTATACAAGTGAGATCTGGTCACTTATTATGTATTGGTTGTTAAGAATGGTTATGAGAATGATGCTTGAGGGAGAATCTTCAAATGCAATGATTTTATATTTTGCTTCGCTTCAACAACACTAATTCTCAGGGAAAAACTTTTATGGACAAATCGTTACCATTTGAGAAGTAAAAAACAACCCTTTGAATTAATTCAATTTTATGAGTTCGGCCTACTAAAAGTCTTCGAATTTGCTTTTATAGGATTTTATGTTCTCCTACATATCAGTTTAATATATAGGAGGCTAGTTACTGAAATACTTGTAGTGAATTATATTTACTAGAGAAGCATGTGGGATATGTGGTGATATTGTACTATCGCTAGTGTCAATAGAATGAACAGAAACATGTCGAGTGGAGTAGCACACATCGATACGTTTTGGGGTGGGTATATTGCAAAGACCCAACCTATTTTTCTTACTAGGCCAGATGAGGTTCAATATATATTTAAGCGATTTTTATGTAAGCTTTTCATTCTTTCAGAGTTCTTAAATGAAAAACATGCATTATATTAGATAGATTCAACCAGTTTAATACATTTCGCTATACATGTCTTTACATTGTACTAAACTATATTAATCTACCCAATACTTAACCAAAATCCACCATTCTTTTTCCTTAGCCTTTATTTTCGCATGATGTCTCATTCCTTAGCAAAACTTGCGACCACAAAGGAGGCATAAGCAATTGCTACTTTGCTTAGTGAATGCGGTTTAATGCGCACCACTTCACTTAAACAGATAGAGTTCCCATCAAAACAACAATTCAATTCAGTTAAGTTCAGTTCTAGCTTTTATACTTTAACAATTTATTAACAATTTATCAGTCAGTTAGACTATCTCGACCATCCAGACGCATCCAGACTAGTCGCTAGTCTAACTCAATACGACATCATGCCTTAACATCGACATTATGCTTAGAACACGGTTCACATGATCGTTCCACTACTTTATCGGCACCCATGACCATCTCAATTCCCTTTTATTGGCTCACATGGCCTTTTATATCATTGATCTGCTCACATGGCCATCAATTCAATTTATCGACTCACATGGTCGTAAACTCGGCAACATTGCCCACGGTTCATGCATCAGTGTTTATATGACCATTCGAATCGTGCTGTCATATCACAAAGGCATCAGTACGGTCACACGACCATCAGTTCGACACCATCTCCTTAGGACTATCACACAGACATCCTAATCTACGGGGTAAAACACACTTACCTTAGATAAACCGGTCGACTTGACTGATCCTTCCTGAACCACGTTCTGATCGTCTCATGAACTGCTTCTCATGAACTGATGCGAACTCACGGACTGGTTCCCATGAACGGGTGTTGACTGCCTTGCACAAACCACGAACTGATCCTTCACATACGAGCTTTCTCTCACTACATCAATTTTCTCTCTCTATGAACTGATTCGCATAAGAGAAGAAATGATGCTGAGAGATTGGTAATTGTAAGAATCATCGGGTGGCGAACAACATCAACAGGTCACAGGACGTTCGTGCCATGACCAGTTCACATGTCAGTACGGGTCAACATGCGTCCATACGCATTACACGTGCTCGCAGGCGAGTTAAAATCGCAACACATATCCAAACACGTGTCGATTGTCGGCCCGATTCCACCACTCGAGAAAACCACCCGATACGAACATAACACGTGTCGACCATCGATTCAGGTAGCGCACTGACTGAACCATCCGATAACAATGCGACAACGCATCACGCGCGTTCGCCGACTGACTAAACCATCCGACTATGCACACCATCTCATAATATGTGCATCGTTCTGAAAACTGCACATGGTCTTGACTAAAGATCCGACTGTGCGCATTCATCAAGTAAACTGCACATGATCTCAGTCCAACCATCGACCAAATTATGCTGATTTTACGTTCTGAACTGACAATCCTGTATGATCAACCAACAATGCGCATCACCGGGTAACTTTGCGCATGTTTCAGAACATAACCCGACTAGCTCGACCAGTTTGCACCTTTCCTCGGCCAAACTATCCTTAAACTGATTTTCTTCGCATAAAAACCTACTTTCCAGTCTAACCGCTTCACTTGGATTAGTTTATGACTGGTTGGCTCACGATCGAATTCCCGACCATTCTGGTCTGGCCACTTGACCAAACTTGGCAGATTTCGGGTGCTACAACTCTCCCCCACTTAAGCTAAATTCGTCCTCGAATTTTTGCCTTTACTTTTCTTAGCCCGCACCACTTATGGTTTGCCATACAATTTCGGAAACTTAGCCTTCATCAATTCCTCGGGTTCCCAAGTCCTTTCCTTGTCGCCATCATAATCCCAGACAACTTGGACGTACTTGACCTGCTTCTTTCTTTCAGTTCTTACTCTGGTTCCGCTAATCTGAACTGGTCTTCCCTCAACAATCAAATTTTCACTAAAGTCCACTGGAATTTCCTTCATGATGTTGTCCCATTAGTAATATACTTCCTCAGTTGCAAGACATGATAAACATCATGGAACTGATTCATGGCTCGAGACAGCTCCAGCCTATAAGCCACTTTTCCAATTATTTCCAAGATCTAAAAGGGTCCCATGTACCCTGGGTTTAGCTTAGCATTTTTGGATGCTCTATCCTTCCCTTTGTACGTAACGGTCTTAAGGTACACCATGTCCCCAACGGAACATTCAAGCTCTTTCCTCATTTGATCAACATAGCTCTTTTGTCGATCTTGAGCCTCTTTCATTTTGATCTTTAGGATCATGATCTTTTCTGTTGTTTCCTTCACAAAGTTTCGGCCATATATGCTCTGCTCCCCCACTTGAGTCCAACATAAGGGAATTCGGCACGGTCGACCGTACAACGCTTCATATGGGGACATCTGGATTTTTGCTTGGTAATTGTTGTTATAAGGAAATTTAGCTAAGTATAGGTATCTTGCCCACTTACCACCCCAATCCAATACACACGCCCTTAACAGATCTTCTAGCGTCTGGATTGTTCTTTTCAACTGGCCATCAATATGGGGATGGTATGTCATGCTCATATGCACCTTTGTCCCAAACTGTTCTGAAGTGCTCTCCAAAATTTCGGAGTCGCGGTCCGACACAATGCTCGCGGGAACACCATGTAGCCGCACTATCTCCTGAACATACTTTTCAGCTAACAATTCAGATTGTCCATTCGGTTCACGACCAAGAAATGTGCAGACTTGGTGAGTATGCCCACTATCACCCAAATCACATCCTTGCCATTCACCATTGGCAGCCCAGTCACAAAGTCCATCATGATCATGTCCCATTTCCACTCCGGAATAGGCAGACTTTTCAATAGCTCACTGGGTACTTTATGTTCAGCTTTCACCATTTGGCATGTTTGGCAGCCTGCAACCTAGCTAGCCACATCTCTTTTCATGCCCACCCAATGGTAATACCGCTTTAAGTCCCTATACATCTTGGTCGATCCTGGATGTATGGAAAACTTGCGTTGATGTGCTTCCTTTAAGATCTAAGCCTGCAGCTCTTGGTCGTTTGGCACACACACTTGGCCATTTATGAGGATAGTTCCATTGTTCGAGATCTGGTACTTCGAATTTTCATTCTTAGAAGCCTTAACCAGGTTCTCATATTTTTCTTGAGCTAGTTGAACCCTTATTAACAAGTCCGCTTGGTCGGCTGCACTTAGGCCCAATGGTGTCACCTCGGTAGTCAAAGTACACAACCTTAACGACCCGATAATTCCGACTAGATTCTCCATATCCTTTTCTGCGGCCAAAGCTACTCTTTTCCATCTTAACGCATCAACAATTGAGTTAGCCTTGCCTGGATGATATGTAATTTTGAGATCGTAGTCCGCAACCAGTTCCATCCACCTTCTTTGTCTTAAGTTCAACTCATGCTGAGTCAACAAGTACTTAAGGCTTTTATAGTCTGTGAAGACTTGGACCTTTCCACCATAAAGATATGATCTCCATATCTTCATTGCAAACACTACCGCAACCATCTCTTAGTCATGAGTCAGATAATTTCCCTCATGCTTCCTCAGTTGCCTCGATGCATAGGCAATGAATCTGCCTTGCTACATTAGCACACAACCCAGCCCAACACGTGATGTGTCTGTGTATACCATAAATGGCTCTTCGGGTATAGGCAATGCAAGCACTGGATTTTGGGTTAGCATCTCCTTTAGCTTCTAAAATCATTCCTCACATTTGTCAGTCCATTTGAAAGGAATGTATTTCCCTGTCAATTTGGTCATTGGCTGAGCCAAACTTGCGAAGGCTTTGACAAATCTCCGATAATACCCAGCTAAACCCAGAAAACTCCTTATCTCTGAAGCATTTTACAGCCTTGGCCAATCTTTGATTGCTTTTATCTTTTCCGGATCAACAGACACCCCTTTTTGCGATACCACATGGCCTAAGAAGCCAATTTGTCTTTGCCAAAAGCTACACTTACTCAACTTGGCAAACAACTTATGCTCCCTTAAGTGATTCATCACTACTCTCAAGTGATTCTCATGATCCTCTCGGGTTTTTGAATAGACGAGTATGTCATCGATAAAGATGATAAAAAAACTCATCCAAACAATCCCGGAACATGCTGTTCATAAGCTTCATGAAGGCAGCAGGCGCATTCGTCAGCCCGAACGGCATGACTACGAATTCAAAATGACCATACTTTGTCCGAAATGCTGTCTTTTTGATATCGTCTTCCTTAATAGGAATTTGATGATAACCCGAAGCAAGGTCTATCTTGGAGAACAAAGTTGCCCCTCTAAGCTGATCCAACAACTCATCGATCCGCGACAAAGGGTACTTGTTCTTGATAGTTTCCTTGTTCAACCCTCGGTAATCAATACAGAGCTTAAAGCCGACATCCTTCTTCTTCACGAATATCACTAGTGCGCCCCAAGGTGAGATACTTGGTCTCACGAAGCCCTTTTCCATCAACTCACTTAGTTGCTTCTTCAACTCGGCCATTTCAGTTGGTGTCATTCAGTAAGGTGCCTTAGACAATGGCGCAGTCTAACTCGATTGTAAATGGATTAGACCTATCCAGAGGTAAACTAGTTAACAATTGGAATACGTCCTCAAAGTCATGAACCACCACAATGTCTTCTAACTTAGCATTTGATCCCATTTCCACTGTCTGGATCGTTGCCAAATAGATTTCACATCCCTTCTCAATCAGCTTTTCAGCTTGGATCATGGAGATCACAAGACTTCCGTTTGTTGGATGAATGCCTTGGTAGTCCAACCATCCCTCGGCCGTTTCAAATTTCACCCGACCTCTATGAAAATCGAGTTGTGCCTTATGCTTTTCCAGGAAATCCATTCCTAGGATCACATCATACGACTACACGGGACATACGATAAGATCAGCTGGAAGGATCAACTGATCTATCACGACTGGTACATCCGATACCCTTCCCAGAGTCTTTATGACTTAGCCTTTCGCAGCTTTCACCAAGCGATACTCGTGCACTGGTTTCTTCTTGAACCCACCTGGACCAACTAGATTCGGGCTCACAAAGAGACTACTCAGACATGATTGCAAGAACAGAAATCATATATTGAGTAAACATTGAAGAATTAAAAAGCCAAATTTTATATATAGAAATCAGAGTTTAGATATCCTCTCAAGTGCAGATGTAGATCTCTTCTCTCTGTAACTTCAGCGATAAAACTTGTTCTAAAACTTATTAAAAACTTTTCTCCCTAAAATAATAAGCCAAAAGGGCTTTTAATAGTTTGAGAATAAAAGAAAATAAAATCTAAATAATAAAAACTAATGATAGATCTTGAGGTCAAATGCGTCTTTTAGCCCATTTTTCCTTCAGTTCAACATAGGGGATCGATCGATCTAAGCTCCAAGGGATCGATCGATCCAATGATGGATCGATCGATATAAACTTTCACAAAACTCCATGTGCTTTGGATCGATCGATCCATGCTTGGATCGATTGATCTGTCCTTGTCCGAGATCATTCTTCATTTGCACTTGAATTCTTCCAAAATTTGTCCTTTTTGCTCCAAAAGGTCCCAAACACCGCTGAAACATGCTAAAAACACAAGGAATACACTCGAATAACACTAAATAATAGGTATAAATACTCACTAAAAGGTGTTAAATCCGAGTGATATCAAGTCCCCCAGACTTAGATTTTTGCTTATCCTTAAGTAAAGCAAAAACCATATCTGAAGAAGAGGTTTGAAAATGACCACACAGGAACTCTCAGAATCTCAGGAACCCAAGTTCAAACATCAAAAACCACAAGACACCAATCCTAAACAACCACTGCAAATTAACTGTTTACCACCACATAACCAATGACATGCTTCCTACTCTAAATCCCAAATCAATCAAACCATCAAATCATTTCAACCAACTCTCTACATTCAAATTAGTACAAATAGTGCATTCTCACCTATGGGGGTATCGATCAATGCCCACTAAAGTATATTTTCTATCAAAGCGCCCATACCTAATAGAGCATCCAACGACTTCTGATACCGACCCTTTTTCCCCTTTTCTCACTTATTTTTGAAAGATTCGCACTTTTCTGCGTTTTTTTTTCTTTTCTTTTCTTCTTTTTCGAAAGATTCGCAGTTTTCTGCATTTTTTTCTTTTTTTGTCTTACTGCTTTTTAGTAGCCCGACAATGACTACGGACTTCTAAGTCACGCTTTCAACATTTTTTTTTCTAAACCGGTTTTTCTGAAGGGAGGGAGAGAAAGGATCCGAATCATACTGAAAGAACTTGTCGGTTTTACAGAGAATTGAAGAGCAAAATACCCAACTTTCAAAGTATAACCAACACCATAAGCAAGAAAATTAAGATCAAATTTAAGTCATATCTAAATGGAGCTAGCATCAAATCATTAACAATCCAAAAGACCGGAACTTTCAAAAGCATAGAAATCAATCAATGGGGTGCCAATCCTAAATGCAGCAGTTAATCTAAGTAAGCAGTCAAGTAGAGAATGATATCAAACTTACACCGGGTTAGTAGTCATCATAGATTCTGGTCATTATTCCTTCGACTCGACTAGACTCATCTAACAAAACGAAAAATTTGAAAATTTTTGCCAAAATAACAAAACACCAAAATAATGTTAGTAACTACCATATCCCTTCCCCCAGACTTACTTCACAGCGTCCCAGTGTGAAAATAAATCCAGAAGAAGGCAAAATTATCAGAATATAAATAAGTCAAAACACCAAAAATCCAAAATAAAAATGAAATACATAAGTCCAAAGTGAAAAAGAAAAGATAACCAGGAATGATCAGTCCGAACCCTGACCCGAACTGTTAGCTCCTCTCGCTCTATGACCCGAAGGCTCCTTGTCCTCACCACTCCTATATCTATGTGCTCTGAAGCATGTTGGTCGTCTGATCTTCGCTAATGCTCCCCATATCCTTTGAACCATGTTGTGGGTCCTCTCAGCAGCATCCGCCGTCCATCTGATCGTCTCGGCATCCGTGAAGTTGGATCATCGAGGTGGCGATTTATACGCACTGTAATCCTTAGGTAGGATAGGTGAGTCGTCCTCCGGACTAGGGTCCCTCTGCTGTCTCTGGGTGGACCGTCTACTACGAACTGACCCTCGGGAAAATCGTGGTGCATCAGGTACGGGTTCAGCCCCGTCAACCAAGCGATCGGCTCCCGGAAGAAAATGAATGTTCTCTAGGGAAGTAACGCTAGTGAGATCCTGCTGCGGCAGCATGATCTTGCACCTCTGATCTCCCGAGTGCAGAAAAATGTAAGCTCTGTCCTTGGTGAACCACCTGGTCGAGAAAAGAAAGGGTCAATTCACGCGGTTGGTTGACGTCGATGGGGTAAACAACCCAAGAGGAATCTCGACATAATGCAGAACCGGGGTAACTAAGCTATCATCACCTCAACTCGGGTTGGGTTCCTCAGCGCGTCTAGCTTCCGGCTAGCTAGGATCTTAGTGAATATTCATCCAATGTTGGCATCATGGAGAACCGGATCCTGGTCAGCCTTATAAGTCACTGTTGTGTGATGGCATATAACGAAATGGAGGAGCTCAAGCTCCTGAGAACTGAGCGTTGCCGCTTCAGACTTCCCAAAGAAAGTGCACCCCAATAATTTGAGTGCAATGCAGATAGTCGTGTTACAGATACCGGTAAGCTTCGCCTCCCGAGACTCATACCGCCCATGCACAATAACATCCCATAAATCTATGTAAGAGTAGAAGTTGGGCAATTTAGGTAGATGCCCTTCGTCTCGGAATCCGAAAATGAGACCAAACTCCGCCATCGAAATCCTATAAAGAATACCGCAGCAAAATAATTGTACCTCAGATTTGGTGATGTATGGATTTCATGAATCTGGAACGGGGCTGTGGATGCGGAACGAGGCTAAGAATTGCCTCACGAGATCGGGATAGAGAGGATAGTCTCAGAACGGGAAGGTTTCGAGACCCATCTGATGGAAAAGCTCCACAACATCACCGTCTACACCCAGAGCCGCCAAAGATTGATGATAGGCGAACCAGGTCGGATCCAGCTTGCTCTTAAGCAAAGTGTTGTAAAAAATGGAATCGAATTGATCCCATTCCCATTTGTTGCTGAACTGGTGCTCATTCCAACCCTTGTGAGTCTTGAGTTGGGAGACTACTAAATCGAGGCAGTAATTATTGAACCACGTCCTTGGTTTACGAGGCCATGGAGATTAAGTAAACTTCGGATCAAGGGCCGGATCTACTTCTTCGACCTCCTTGTTGTTTGTGCTGCTACTAGCGATCGATTTTCCCTTTTCTTTAGCGGTTGATTTTTTCTTCTTTGTGGCTGGCGGTCTAGCAGAACTCGAGCGATCGGTTTGCGGTTATGTTTGCTTAGCAGTTCGGTTCTGAGTGGATCGCCTTATATTGGTAGTTGCTGGTTGATGTAGTCCTTCGTCACTCTTGTTTCCGGAATCATCTAAACTGTAGTCAAAGTTTTGTGAATCCATCCTGAAAAGAAAGAGACTTCGAAAAAAAATGAGCGGCTTGGTCAATCCAAAACAACCATATCATGAAGTACTAAGTAATGATCGATCAATACTAATCCAATTAGCAAGGATCAAGATAAACAAGGACCGAAAAGTATGAAACACAATCGAAAATTTCATAGAGAATTCAATTAAAACCCATTGAATCCAAACTATTGCATCCTAGAAATCCATGTGCAATCTTAGAGCATTCCACAATCTCAATCAAACCAAACAACTCAATAGAAATGTCCAAATTCCATAAAACCCGAAATCCCTTTTGAGAATTCAAACCTAACTTATCATAATTAAAAAATTTGACTTAAATCAACAAAAATCAACAAAAATCCATATGCATGTATCAAAAAACCACCAAATACATGTCGGAAGGCCATAATCCATCAATTCCAATCCCTCAATCAACCAAAATCCTAAATCCCTAAAAACCCCAAAATTTTTGGAATTTCAAAAAGAAAAAGGGTTGCATACCTTTCTTGAATCGAAAAGTTGGTTGGATATTCGGAAAGAGCTTGAAAAATCGTGTGGATTAGGCTCAAGAAACGCGAAAATCCGTTGAGATTTGGTGGAGATTGAGTTTGGGAGATTTTGGAGGTTTTCAAATATTTTTGAAGTTTTAATGGTGGATGGAGGTTAGGGATCGATGAGGGGGGAGGGGAAGAAGAAGTGTTGAAAATTGGTTGAAATAGAGTAAAACCAGTTTAATGCCCAAATTCCAGTTTAATTTAAGTGGAATTCGACTTACCTGGTCGACAGATCGATCGATCGATATGAACTTACGCAAAAGTGGCTGTTTTAAGGATCGATCGATCAGACTAATTTCTCGAATACACACACCGATGGAACGATCGATCTAACTAAGGATCGATCAATCACAACTTATGTAAAATCCCTTTTACCTGGATCGATAGATCCAACTATGGATCGATCGATCTGAACCCTCGACTAGACCATCCTTTTCATGAACTTCTGAAACACTTTGAACTCAAAACAAAAGTTAAAAATTAGTAAACCTAAAACTAAACTGACTCAAAACTCGAAATGCTAAACTAAAGAAAACTCAAAACAGTGGGTTGCTTCTCACTTAGCGCTTGTTTAACGTCATGAGCCTGGCGGTACTTACCTCTAAACGGAGGTTGGATCAACAAGAGAAATCTCATATTCCTCTAAAAGATCTGAGGCAGCTAGATAAGGCTTAAGCATTTGGCCATTCACCACAAAGTCATTCCCTTGACGATTGTTAAGAACAACCGCACTATATGGTTTCACTTCTTTTATCATAAACGGTCCAGATCATCTAGACTTCAACTTTCCAAGAAAGAGTTTCGATCGAGAATTTAACAGCAGTACCTCGTCACCTAGTTAAAAGTCTCATGGAATGATTTTCTTGTCATGTGTAGCCTTAGTCTTTTCCTTGTAGATTCTGGAGTTCTCATAAGCTAAAGTGACGAATCTCCTCAGTTTCATGCAACTGAATGAGACGCCTTTCTGTTGTGGTCTTTATGTCAAAGTTCAACAACTTGACAGCCCATGCAGCTTTTTGCTCCAGTTCTACAAGTAGATGACATGCTTTACCATAGACAAGGTTGAACGGTGTAGTACCAAGAGGGGTCTTGAATGCAGTTCTGTATGCCCATAGAGCATCATCAAGCTTCAAAGACAAGTCTTTCCTAGACCCATTTACCGTTTTCTGCAAGATAGCTTTGATTTCCCTGTTAGAAACTTCTACTTGTCCACTTGTCTGAGGGTGATATGGTGATGCAACCTTATACTTCACCCCATGCTTCCTAAGCAATCCATCAAAGGCCCTATTAATGAAATGAGTACCTCCATCACTGATGACAACTCTAGGGACACTAAACCTAGGAAAAATCACAGTCTTGAACATCTTTAGTACCACTTTAGCATCATTAGTGGGGCTAGCAATTGCTTCAACCCACTTAGACACATAATCAACAGCAACAAAAATATAAAGGTTATTATGAGAAACAGGGAAATGACCCATAAAGTCAATTCCCAACACATCAAAAACCTTTACTTCAAGAATGAAGTTTTGTGGCATCTCATTTCGCTTTGAAATGTTCCCTTGTCTCTTACACCAATTGCAGCGAGAGATGTATGCATGATCATCCCTGAACATAGTTTGCCACTAGAAACCTGGTTGGAGTACCTTAGAAACCGTCTTGAATGTGGCGAAGTGACCAGCATAATCTGAACCATGACAATGATACAAAACATTATGAATCTCCTCTACATAAGTCTTAGATTCATCTTCTAAATGTATCTATGCATGCATAAATCTGGTCAAATCCCTGTGATATCATCTAAGGTATAACCTAGAGCTCTACGATACTTTCTTAGCTTAGAAAGAAGTAAGGCGGTCTCTATGTTATTCAAATCAACATTCACTATCACGAGATAAGTAGAATTAGGACCTAGAAATACGTACCTTAGCCTGGCTGGAAGAGGTTTACGTTCCATTTTTGGAGCTTTCAGCTCGCTCCATTCATCAGTAAGGGGTGCAGGGTACGGTTTAGGTGGAGACTTGGCAGCTGTCTCTAATGATTCCACTTGGTTGGCCATCCTTTCAATACTCCTACAAGGGTCTAACATCCTGCTATAACCTGAAACATAATCTCTAAGGGAAAAAGACTCATCAGCAGCGTTAGTCAATGCAATCTCTAAGGGATGATCAAGTAAAAAGTTATCAGAAACTTGCTTAACAGCCTCTGTGATGGTGTCTACCCAAAAGGATTTGGCATCTAGAGTTGGTTTCTTAAAAACGTCTTGTAGATTGAACTTCATAACCATATCATCAAAATGAAGATCGATCTTGCCTTTCTTCACATCAATAATAGCTCTAGCTATTGCTAAAAAGGGTCTTCCAATATGAGAGGATCTTTTGGTTCTTCCCCAAGCTCCATAACCACAAAGTCAGTTGGTACAAAAGCTGCCCCAATCTTCACAGGAAGGTTCTCAAGAACTCCTACCGGATACTTCACAGAACGATCAGCAAGGATGAGTGAGATCTTGGTGCCTTTTATATCAGTCATACCCAACCTTTTAGCCACGGAAAGAGGCATAAGGTTCACACTAGATCCCAAATCACAAAGAGATCTTGCAAATGTAATATCACCAATCTCTACTGATAGAACAAAGCTTCCTGGATCTCCAAGTTTCTTAGGCATGCGGTTCTAAAGTATCGAGCTACATTCTTCTGTGATTATCATTGCTCCCTCTTCTAAAGTGATCTTGCTTGTGAGCATGTTCTTGACATATTTCCTTAAAGAAGGAATTATTTGACAAGCATCATAGAATGGTAATCAAACAGTCAGTTCTTTGATCATCTTCAAGAAAGAAAACTTGGTGGTCTCTTCACAGCTTCAGCATTTTGAACCACTTGAATATCCAAATGCTTGATATGAAAAGATAATCTTTCGAATTTTTGATTCAAATCACCATATATGCTATCCATCTTGACATTTAAGTTCCTCTCGGTTTGTTGCTGACCTTCTAGTATCCTTTTGAGCATAGCTTCCATCTTGTCCTCTTGCTGAGCTTGAGGTGGAGGTGCTTGGTGATAAACAGGTCGAGATTGCTGTGGAAAGCTGCTTGAATTGTAGTTTGAAACAAAGCTCCCATTCTGATTTCCTTGAAAACCATTCCCTCCAGCGTTTTGCACAAAATCCTTGGGGACAAAACCTTTGTTGAACCCTTGATTGTATCTTTGGTTGAACACTCTTTGACATTGGCTATTGATGTAGCTCACTTCTTCTTCTACAACTTGAGGTGCTTGAAGAGCAAAACAGTCCACTTCAGTCTTCTCTACGTTTCAGACAACCACAATTGTTTCTGATTCTGATTATTGAGAAGTTGAGTAAGAAGCATTTTTACTTCAGCCGATTCTGAGTCAGATGATCCTCCATTTTTATCCAAATGTGGATAATGGTTATTGCTACTCGCAACTAAGTTTCCTATAAGCTGATATGGTTCATACACTGACTTGGTCATAAAACATCCATTGCTAGCTATATCCAAAGAAAGCCGATATTGCTGCTCAATACCTCTATAAAAGGTGTTTAGAAGATTCAGCTTAGAAAATCCATGGTCAGAACAATCCCGAAGATACTCCTTGAATCTATTCCATGCTTCATAGAAAGACTCTGAAGGGCCTTGATGAAACTGAGAAATCTTGTTTTTCAAATTATTAGTCCTAGTGGGAGTGTAGAACTGATTCAAGAACTTGGATTTACAGTCATCCCAAGTTTCTATGGAGTTAGGTGGTAAAGACTTTAACCACCTTAGAGCTCTATCCGCTAGAGAATGATTAAAGAGATTACAATTCATAAACTCTCGAGGGACTCCATTAAGCTGGACAGTGCTGCATATGTCGTCAAAACTGTCTATGTGATCCATGGGGGTGCTCAGTAGGAAGACCACAAAATTGACTCTGACGTATGAGCTGAATGAGCTGGAACGGGAAATCATAATCATGTCTCTGAGGTTGAAGAGGATGTAGAGCATTCCTATTAGTGAGGAAATCTTCAGGGTTGTTGAAGTCTCCGATGAGAACCCTGTCTTGTTGAGGTGGGTGATTGAAAACCTGTTCTAATGGGTCATTCAGCAAAATGACTTCAGGTTCCATCTGATTACCATTACTACCACTTTGAAATCCACGTGGAATTGTCTATCTTAGAAGGTGGAGGTGGGTTGTTGTTTAACCATGTTTCATCAACTGGGATCCGACGAACTAGAGGGGGGGCCGTTCGGATCTTCGAGAAAGAACGGATTAGGAATGAGATTATCCCCCATCGTGTTTGAGGATTGAGAGTTCCTTCTCGACTTTCTGATTGAGCGTTCTAGATCCAAGAGTTCCTTGTTACCAGGGCTGAGTAATTCCTTTGACTTGTTAGATCGCTGGATCATCAACCTGTACAAATGAATATCAAGAATAAAGAAACTCGATTAGTACTGTAAAAAGAAAATTTCCTAGTCTAAACTCTAAAGAAAACTTAAGAGGAACTATTGGTCCCCGACAACAGCGCCAAAAACTTGATACATGATAACACTAGAATTTTAGGATTTTTACATAACATTTCTTGTCATTTTCTAGTTCTTTAGGATTGCATCTAACATGTTTTAGGTTGATTTCTGCAAGTTTGTAGTTTATGCAAAGTTTCTCATAAGTTTTGCATTAGGTTTGCATTTGCATGCATTTTGGAGATTTTTCAGGACTTTCAGGAGTTTTCAGGAAAATTCAGAAAACATCACCAAGTCGTTGCAAACTTCAGGACAAGCTACGAATTGACCAAGGCTGCACACTCACATCCAGATCGATCTCAGCTACAGTCCAGATCGATCTCAGCTACAGTCCAGATTGATCTCAGCTTCACTCATCAGGATCGATCTCAGCCTCAGTCAGGATCGATCCCNGCTCACTCACCATCGATCTCAGCTTGAATTCACCAGAATCTCACCCAGCTTCATCGGAACGATCCCAACTTCAGCAGGATCGATCCCAGCTTCAACTCACCAGGATCGATCTCTGCCTAAGCCAGGATCGATCTCAGCCTCATTCAGGATTCGATCCCAACTTGTCTTGCCTT